>MU901730.1:0-10694 GCA_036418205.1 Ostertagia ostertagi | reverse complement strand
AAACAATGCTTCGTGCTCTTCCTCGCCGTAACTTGGTATGATGCGTAAGCCACGATTTTCAATGCCCGAGTTCAACCACATCTGCTCAATTTCAATTGTTTGACGTCGTACTTGATCTTCCTGGCTGCATCATCAGATCTTCGATGTGAGCTTCGGATGCAAGCGTTCGTGCGTTGAAAGTACAGATCGCCATCTTAGTCCTTCTTCGTTTAGGCAGCCTATCCGGGCCCTGAGATTCTAGCAGCCTCTCCCGAGCGGTCCTACCCAACGCTGCCGTATTGGGGGCTCCCTCAGGTTCAGGGGAATGAGGCCCATCCATATTGCTGTTTTCGGCATATTGAAGGCACACGAGTAGCTTGCCAGGCTCTGTTGGGGGCTAGAATGTTCTCCAGGTATTAGGTTGGAAAGAAAGGTCTGGGCCACTTCCTAAAATTATCTTTTTTTTCCAAAGTTCAATGGCAACTTGAGTTGTAAACAAAAAAGACAAAATTTTAATCTAGAATTCGAAGAGTGTTACAGGACTTTCTTTTCAGTCTAACAGTTTGCCATGCTATCCTGGAGCGGAAACAAGGGCTTATTTTTGGAGGCGGCCCCGAATCGCCTCCCATGTACTTCCCAGTCACTTGAATGCAAGCTTTTGGCTGTGCCGACATGCAGGATACCAACCGCACACACACAGAGCGCACCACACACGCAAGCATGCATGGATGCGCCTGAGTGGAGACAGCTGGTATGAATCAACACAGCACTACAGAAACAGGGAGTCCATCCCCTGAATCCACCTGCGTCTCAGGGCAAGTACATGGTGGCTTTTGGTCCGCGATTTACCCCCTATCGCGCCACGTAGCCTTCGCCACCTAACCGGCTAGAGCTCCTCAGTGAGAGAGGACCCTCAGTTAAAGGGATCCGTGGATTGCAGTTAGTGATACCCAAAAACCTGCTGAGCGCACCACGCTTTTCAACAATGCTTGTGCTAAAAGATAGATTCCAATGCCACAGCTACAATATGTTTCTATGTGCCCACAATCGTCGTCAAAAAGGTGGCCCTAGTTAAATCAGTCGAGACGGGGCTGCACCAGTCTTGTGCTGAAATGGTAGGACACCTTAGCAGTGACTGATCGATGGTGCACAACGCTTTAACGAAGTTGATTGCACAAGAAATTCTAATAAATGTGCTCATCTGCTACTCACGTGTGCTCAAAAAGGGTGCGTTTTTGACCCTATGTGGCAAAAAAGACTCCGGGAAAAATTGTCCAGTTGAGCTGGTAAGTTAATAACTTTTCCACCATACAGTGCAGACCCTACTCTAACTAACTGTATACTTCTTTTGTCCAGGCCTAACTTTTTAGCAAGTGAGAGGGATGATTTGTCAGATGATGTCAAAACCGACCTACCTCTCTTTTTCGACTCAAAAAATTCCTAGCTTTAATCGTACGAGGTTTCCACTCATACTGGTAAATGGGAAAGTGCTAATGAGTCATTCGATGAATATGCTGTTTCACTCCCCGGATTCTGAATTAAAATATTGGTGGTCCGAAACTCGTGGTGAAAAAACGACACTAAGATATCCGGTACCTAAATATATTTCGGAAACAATGTCGTCCGTCTTCTGGCTAGTAGTTCAAACTTTCTTAGGGACACTCGAAGACAGATACGAAGCGTTCAGCATTATTTGAAAGCAATCCATCGTAATGTTCTGGTTCATATGTACTAGGAAGGAATGGAGGTATTGAGAGCGCAACTTGAGTGATCTGATGGGCACGTCTTATATTACAGGACTTTTTCAGCTACATAAATGATATCTCTCGTTTGAGTGCATACCCAGACAATAAGATAAGTGTCAGGATGGAATGTTGGCCATGAGTGGCAAAGCGATAATTTCAGACAAGCCTGATAATAGCCGTTAAAGCAAAAAAAATGTGTCACTGATCATGCTGCGTCTTTGCTAAAAGGTACAGTGCTTGCGCGCGCGTACTACACTGCGACGCATAATTATAGTTCCACCTACAAATTTCCCAAAAACTTGAATCTGGGGATGTTTTTGAAAAAGGCTCTACCGACAAATTGTGACACATATAAACGCGAATCAACACGGAAATCCAGTTTGAGAAGCAACAATTTTTTATCCTCATTTTTTCGAAAATACCCGCTTTGCCTATGACGCAAAATCATAGTTCCACCTCATGTTTCTCCGCTGCATTTTGCTTTTACCCAATCAAATTTTGAAATTATTCCTCAAGTTCCTTAGCTTATAGCAAAGGCAAAACCGCTGTCAGACTTCCGTAAAAGGAAAATCCTAGCAAAAGAGACGCAGGAATTGTCGAAGTGTCAGCTCACGCTGGAATTTGTCGGGGTGACTTCATAACGAACAAATTTCTCAAGGATGCTACAGGATATGATACTGGGAAGGAACCCTGATTACTATCCGACCGAGATAAGCGCCGTATCGTGAGAAAATAATACAACTTTATCCAGCCGGGTACGGAAATCAAAACTTCTTCAAAAGTTAGTGTCTCAATGGACGCAGTTTCACGTGTTTTACAACACGCTCGTGACAGTCCATGTCTGGAAAATAAGAAATACATTTTTTTGAAGAAAAAGGAGCCATTTTTCTTAGAAAGTTTCGCCAAATCGATTGAAGCGATGACATTCTTTAATTTTATCCTAACGTTTTTCTTTCTCAGATCGGTTTTTACTTCGTAGCAAACATGTATGGAGAAGAAAAATCAGGAGTATGGTCAGAGGTTCCAAAATATCACAGATAAAAAAGTGTCCTCACATTGCTCTACTTCGCAAAACTTTTCAAGAAAAATGGCTCGTTTTTCTCTCTGATTTCTTTTCACAAAAAGCGTATTTCTTATCCTTCCAGACATGGACTGTCACGAGCGTGTTGTAAAACACGTGAAACTGCTTCCATTGAGACACTAACTTTTGAAGAAGTTTTGATTTCCGTACCCGTCTGGATAAAGTCGTATTATTTTCTCACGATACGGCGCTTATCTCGGTCGGATAGTAATCAGGGTTCTTCCCAGAATCATATCCTGTAGCATCCTTGAGAAATTTGTTCGTTATGAAGTCACCCCGACAAATTCCAGCGTGAGCTGACACTTCAACAATTCCTGCGTCTCTTTTGCTAGGGTTTTCCTTTTACGGAAGTCTGACAGCGGTTTTGCCTTTGCTATAAGCTAAGGGAACTTGAGTGGGTGGGTAAAAGCAAAATGCAGCGGAGAAACATGAGGTGGAACTATGATTTTGCGTCATAGGCAAAGCGGGTATTTTCGAAAAAATGAGGATAAAAATTGTTGCTTTCTCAAACTGGATTTCCGTGTTAATATTCAGATTCGCGTTTATATGTGTCACAATTTGTCTGTAGAGCCTTTTCAAAAACATCCCAGATTCAAGTTTTTGGGAAATTTGTAGGTGGAACTATAATTATGCGTCGCAGTGTATCTCACGTGGTTGAGGTATTGAATTGGGTGAATCTTCGAGAAATGGCGAATCTTTACGAGCGACAGGACATCAGAAGGTGCCTCACGTTTTGGCCAGTTACGATCTCCGGGTTTCGGCATTTGGTATTCAGTGAAGTTAATGCAGGTATCCTCCATCCATAAATGAGCTGCTTTGCTGAAGGCATCTTTAGTCTCTTGGTCTGTAAACAGTAGTTTCGACTCCAAACGCATGTGCAAGAAACCTTAGAGCAACTAACTTGTAACATGATAATCAAACATGTATGGAACTCCTTCTGACCATAACTCTGCCTTCCATCCTTTCTTATCAAAAGCTTGTCTTTTAGCACGGGCTCCGCTAATATCCTCAGCAATTTGCTCTTGTTGTTCCCTTAAGATGATAAGATGATACAAATGTAAGAGCAAAATTCAAAGAGAAACTGTTCAGCATACTTTGTAAGGACAATATCTCCCTGGAACAGTGCGCCTGCAACTCCACTATTCATGTTGACCTCCACAATCGAGTCTCCCATTGGTTGAATGTCATCATCAATTTCTCTTTTGAACTGGTGCGAAATATCCAACCTCTGGTTTGCGATTTCTTATAAGGATTCACTTACCTTCGATTCTTCGAGGTCTTTCTCCATTCCGGAGGTGATGTGGAAAAGGCTGCTGCCAAACACGCAGCCAAAATGAGAACCAAAAGAGGAATGTTCATTCTGAAAAGCTGAAAGATTCTGAGTAATTGATTGCTTCCAATGGAAGAGATGCTGGTGGTGAAGGATGCACTTACTTCCTTCATTCCGTATTTATATGGTGCTTCTGATCTTCAAAGATGACACAGGTGTATGCCCTCGATTTCGATACATGGACGTCAGCGATGTAAAAAAAAATCTATTTCAGCCTTTGCACTGACAGAACTCTGCCACGTATGCAGAATCCAAAAGTGCAGCAAAACACCCACGAACAAAATTGGATGAACTCCTTTGTCGTGCTGCATTGCCGTTAAGTCTGTCTTTTTTGCCTCCCAAATCCTAAAAACATGTGCTAACTCACTTTTCAATGGAATTCCGCTCGATAGTTGTGCTGCACACGCAAAATCAGCTAATTGTCTCATAACGTCACCTGCTCTACTCAACTTGGAGAAGATTGGAATTAAAATAAGGGTCAAGTGTGTGCCCAGACGAGATTGGATTGTTTTTGCTAGCAGTTTAAATCTAGGGGTAAGCAGTGAACATGACAATGGCAGCCTTCTCTAGGATATGGATGGATCGGGTCGCTCGTCTTGGTGAAACTCCAGAAAGGGTTACTATCGCCTTTCGCTTGGCTTCTTCATGAAGCACCGCATCTCTGGGCTCTTGTATAATCTGAGTATTATGCAAACACAGAAACGGGCTTGCAGAAATCATTTTATTGGCATAAGATCTTTAAAAGACGTTCACGACATTCACGGTTTCAAATGAAAGTCAGGGGTGTGGCGCATATCAGATTGGGGTGGAAGTTAAGTTTTTGCTTTCTTATTCATTTAAAAAATGTTGATTGTAAAGCCATCGAGAGATGTGCGATGACTTCTATTAAATGGCTGGAAAATACTATTCAGATCGAAAACCTTTCCCGCATTGAAATCATGAAAAATCCAACGTATACTGATTAGTTTTAAAAATTTGGCCGTATCATTTTACACTTTCTGTTGTAATACAATTTGTTTTGAAGAAATATTATGTTTGAATAGTGACATTTCTAGAGGACTACTATCTCCGTTTCGATCGGACAACTTTTCTCGGCAAGGTTTTATTTTTGAAATATTGGCTGTAACAAGTACTTTGAGGAGTTTTAGTAAAGGCAAGCTCAGCCGTTTATAGCGTCCAAGCCCTTTTAATAAAATTCCGTTCCCAGAAGAGTCGTGGCTACCAAAGCTAAAGCCCTCTAAATTGACGGGCATATTTTCTGACTAGGCCGCCACATTATTCAACTTCAGCAGAAAAAATTCGAAGAGCAAGGCTTTCAGTTACAGCGCCCTTGTTTGTTTCGGCGCATCTGCCGAGGGGATCTTAGGCTCCTCAACGACATTTTGTTTTTGCTTGATATTAGGTTTCGAAATTTTTCTCTTTCTTTCAGGAATGGTTTCTTCAGGGGGATATTCGAGGGCTTGACGAGAGGGGTCGTCGGGTTGTGGATTTACAGTAATGTCATGTGTTGCATTACTGTAGAGGATTGAGGCTCTTCGCTGTGTAATGGTGACAAAAATGCTGCACTGGACTGCCGGAGTCACGCGTCTGGACCACATTTTCAACGAAACCATCAGAAGGCGGTTTGGTGCAGCTCCCATAGCTGATAAAATGCGCGAAGCTCGCCTAAGGTGGTACGGACACATCCGCGCTAATCACGACAGTGTAAGATTGGTCTAAAGTTTAAGGTGCCAGGAAAGCGGCCAAGAGGACGCCCGAAGCAACGTTGGCTTGGTACGCTGCATGAGGACTTGAAATTAGTTGGCCTTCATCCCGATCAGGCGCACAATCGGGAAAGTGGCGTTGTCATACCAGGATAGCAGACTCCGCCACTGGGTGGGCAAACACTAAAGAACGAGAAGAAGACGTCATGTGTTGTGACTGCGTAAGATCTGGCTGATTAACCTGGAAATTGCGGTGTTCTCTCTGTGCATCATTTGACCTCAATTCCGTTGACTGACCAGGAAATGCATTGCACTTCCCATGGAACTTTGAAAGGAGACCTTGATATATCGATAGTCTATCTATCGATAGTCTATCGATATCGGTAATCTAATCTATCGATAGTCGCCAAGGCTCTGCGCCAAAAAAACAGCCTCATATTCGTGATCAGAGCACCCAGGTACCCTTGATCAAGTTGCAAACAAAAAACAGCCGTGCTTCCACATAGGGCCGCCCTCAACACTAGCGTGGTTTCTACTTGGCAACTTCGAGCTACTAACTTTCTTCTTAGCATTTTAGTGTCCATATTTGTAATCAGCGTCCGACACACTGTCGATGTACCTAGGCCTCCTTTCAAAGTTCCGGAATTTCGAAACATTCCTTGGTGAGTGTGGGCTAAGCTCAGAAGAACTATTGATGAAGGTTGAGAAATTGAGGATCCCATCGGGCTCGAAAGTCGACAAGGTGCTCGTTTATCATCGCTCTGGTGTAGCTCTTATTAAAGTCTATCATACACTTTCGTGATCTTTTGGAATTTTGACTGACAATTTTGGGCAGTGTAAGCGTTTTCTTATCGCGTGTCATTACATTAACTGCCTTGCGACGCAGATATATTGTTCATTTCATCTGTCTAGAACGACACTGTTAGGCAACCATTGTTTGCTGAAACAACACGTCCAGCTCAAAAACTCAAATGTGTGCATTATGGACAGAACAGAGAACCCTCAGACTTGGAGATTCGTACAATGTTAGTTCAGGTTTCTGTGATCACGAGGATGGTGGATAAATAGCTGCAGACACTTTGGACTAATCAGAGCGGTATTGCCACACACATCATGTTTAGCTCGTACTGGATGCTATCCGTTGTGAGAGAATATCTTCAGAAATACGCTACAGAGGCTACAAGGCGATTTTTTGCATGTGCGGAGGCACGCGATACATTCAGCACAAGGACAACCATATTTCCAGATATGCCGAAATGGAATAAAAGATCCTAAGAGTTAAGCAGCTCTCAAAATTCCTTTTGTACAGCGCATGATTTTTTGCACAATCGTAGGAATAGAGGCTAAAGAAAGAGAAAGAAAAAATCCTGTAGGTACCATATGTTCTGAAACCATCAATCCTTGGATGTGCTGGCTCACTGCTTTAGTATTGAGTTGACCCATAATTTCTGGCGGAATTTCAACACTTTGATTTATTTCAGTTTTATCTTTTCAAAAGAACAATTGATTAAAAGATAACCACCATCATGTTCAATGATATGCACCCATTTGCTAGGAAACGAATGGATGCATTCCTCCCAGAACGAGAGAAGCTGTGAGATGAAAAGCTCGAAGAGGTCGTTTTTGGGGTGGTTGTATTTACTGACTTTTTCCTCTCCTAGCTGCTGCTTTCAGGGCTGAGGAGGTGATAGTACGATGGAGCAACGTAAGGGCTATACGATATATGTGGTGTCGCAGTCCAGCCAGTTTCCCTCGGAACGTGGCGAGTTGTCTTTGCAATGTGATTTCGGGCGGTCCTCTTGATAAAGGAGATTTTGAGACTTTCCAACCATTCTCCCCCACTGCTGTGGCCAACTTTGGGAGCTATTCCATGGTTACCTTCGCAATGCTGGGCATTAAAGTGACATGGTTCTCAAAACAGGATACCCAGTGAATCCAACAAACCAATGATATTGGTCATCACACTCTCAATGAAACAGCTCGAGTTTTGGTTGATGTGCTGCGTCCAGGCTGCGAGGCCCGGGCGGCCGCGTGTTGTTATCGTAGGGGGTCTCAGACTCATCTGCACTGGTGACCAATCCAGGGAATGTCTTGTCTATACGGTCGCAGAATGAAACTTCTGCAGATGGTCAGGCGTGCTTCTCGGTCATGGTCAGTCCATGCATGCTGTTTCCATCGAGGCTTCATTCTGCTACAGTCCATTCCATTCAGGTGTCGACTCATGGAGCGTTAGATTTGCTACAGCTTTCTGCTAATACTCCCTATTCGTCCTCATAGAAAGTGATTTGAGGTCCGTGATGAGGTCGAACTTTGCAGCTCCTATCGCCTTTGTGTATGCTATTGAGCCAATAGCTCGGTGCCCGATCAGTAGCAATATTGGGGCAAGCGTAGCGCTGATCTTGCCTACCGCGCTCCTTGCAAGGTTCTTCTTAAAATTGTCGCAAGGCAAAATCGTTGGGTTTGGTTGTTGATTATTTTGTATTCCTAACTAAATTATCCCTTTGCGCACTCAAGCTTGAATCATCCTGGCTATACATACACTACATTATAACGATAGTGAGAATATCCTGTGAACGAGGACGAGAAACAATGTCAGAAGCTCCTATTTCCCATCAATTTCAAGAAAAGTTCTACATTATTATGGACGACTTCGACGACCCTGCGTGAGGACGATGGTGCAGTAGCTGAAAATGCCCAACACCATTCGGTTGTTCCATCCATACACTTACCGCACCATTCCCTTGAGACAACGTGTTTCCAAAAGTCTGTGCTTTTACAGGAATATTGAAAAACTGTCAAGAGATCAAACGTTCAGTTGAAGGGTGTATCCCACTGCTTTCAAAAGCAGGGTGACAGTGCTTTGCCTATCAATGGAAATATGTTGTAGCGCCATTTTGATTAATAATCTTGAGCTTTCGCTATTGTAATTTTGTGTTGAGCAAGCCGACTGAATTTTTTTTCAGAGCTTACTCTATGTGATTGTGAGACAGTTTTGCTCTTTCCAGCTGGGTTGGGAAAATAATATAATGACCGCGACCGCATGGTCATTTGAGACTTCACAATCTCACCCACAATCTTTGCCCTCTTCGCGCCCTTGTTAGCAGACGAAATAGTGAGCGTACTGCAATTAATGTGAATGACAGGGTGACAACTTGGATGGCATCTACCTTTATCTGTGCGGGAGGCTGTTATATGATTCAGTGTTCGTGAGAGGTAGGGGTGTCGCTAGAATCTCCATGGTCGGCATTTCAAGACTCCCCCCATCACCTCCCTTTTCAACTTCAGTAGGACTAACATGGTTCTGTAGAAGTGTTGCGGTATTGAAGAAGTTCAACAACGGCAATCACCCCAACAGCTGCAGATATTACAGAGGAAAAGGTGGTGATTGGCTTGTTTAAACTTATTTAAAGGAAGCGATCACGCTGGCTTCCACGCTGGATTTGCTACCCTCGCGTTATCAATCGATAAGGTGTGAGGCAGTAATTGTTGGACGAGTGTAAGCCCATGGAAGATATGATACGATGAGATAAGAAGGTGCGGCTGCTTGATAAGAGGTGCACTCCAGAATGAAAACGGGACGATAACGATAACGGTATCATATCTAGCACGCTCTTATCGCACCCCTTTCCACATCGATAAGTCTTGGTTTTTGCTGAACGGAAGTGGATTTCGGCGCCTTATCACTCCGTTGATAAGGCGCCACTGCCACTGAAACTTCACGTGTTCTAACATTGGGCAGGACCCCTATCCACTCCAGTACACAGCTTTCCTTATCGTTCCCATGAAAATTATCGTGACCACTTCCTTTAAAATTGCTTTCTAGGGACAGTAGCTCTAAATGTGCAAGACCGCCTTTCGACCAACTTTTCAGATAACGTCGTAAAAGTCCAGATCCGATAAGGGACAGCTGAGGCCTCTGAAAGTACTCTAAGGTTCTCCCCTGACATTCTTGGGGTTAAAAGCCCGCTTGGTGCAAAAAGCTATTATAACGTTATTGATAGAATGGAATGGAATTCTCTTTGTTACTAAGTTGAGAGCACTTGGTTTGAGTTTAGCAAAGTGTGATTAATGCTGTCTGAAGGTGTGAAATGTCGCTTTTTCTGGCCTTCCCTTTTGTTAAAGTGAGTCATATCTGAGCAGTGTGATCGACCAGGAATATTCTTCTGCAGTTTCACCACTAATTTTCACGTGAAATGCTGATGTGAGTCGGGAGCTCGAAGATTTAATCATCTCGAAACATTCATTTTTTCCTCAAACGTGACGATATCGAAGCTGTGTTGACGCTACTGTTCCATACGACTATACGTTATCACAGGGACAAGGCTTGAATTTGACACGAGTTTCTTGTTGACATCCGCCTTCCGAACAGAACCTCAAAAGATCATGCGTAGACATCACATTTGTAAACAACATTTTTAACTTCTCATACAGTAACTTTTTAGTATACCTGTAACCGGTGAGACGTTTATCGGAATGTGCTTTGATTTCAAGGCCAGCATGTTTGCAACCATGATCGACTTGGTCTAGGTCAGGGAGTGCCACAATTTCCACCTCTATATTTGTATCATTTGGTGCCTTAAGATGCATCAGATATTATTTTGAGCTCCCCGACTTCAGCTCTTCCTGAAACAGCAGACCTTAATCCAATGAATACACCTCCTGAAACCGTCTTGCTCTTCATTGGCATTGTCGCTGTCTAGCTTATATTCAAGCGTTTGCCATTCTTCTTTTGCATCCACCTCTCCACCGCACCCTCTGGCTAAAACAAATACATGAGGCATTTGAGGTTAAGCTAGAAAAATAGCAGTCACCCTTTTTCTCGCAGAGCGGTCCACCGTATCCACTAGGGCATACGC
>MU901713.1:0-11026 GCA_036418205.1 Ostertagia ostertagi | reverse complement strand
ATCTCCGACCCCAGCACCTCCCCCGGCCACAGCTTCTTCTCAAAGTCGGGAGGCTGGACCCCAAGGGTCCAGTATCCAGGCCCGCGGTCGGAGCCAGGACAGGAAGAGGAGCCATGGACAGAGTCGAGATTGGCGAGATGACTCGCGCAGAGCCCGATTTGAAGAGACTCAATCTTCACAATCGTGCTCGAGTACTTCGTATGGAGGTTCCCCCGCTCAGACGCTCAGAAGACGAGGCTTACCACCGGTACCACCACAAAAGGTTCCGCTGCCTGGTCAGCCACCATGCGTTTTCTGTTCGTCGAAGGGTCACTACTCAGCTGAGTGTGACGTTTACAGACATCTCACAGTGAGGGCAAACCTTCTCGTTTCACAACGTCACTGCACGATCTGTCTTCGAAATCATTTCGGAGACTGCATTCGAGCAGATGGGTGTGGTATATGCAGGGAGCGAAGTCACCATCAGGCTCTCTGCGTAAACAACCCATTTGTCGTTAACGATATCGCTATGATGGCTCAGCGATTCTATAGAAACATCGCAGATGCCTCATATCAAGATATCCCTCCGAACCAGGAACAACGCCAGCCTCATCAGGAACGGCGGCCAAGAGCCAGACCAGGACGTTCGAGGCACAGGCATCCAGGTTCGGGTAGTACGTATCCCAGCGACCGAGAGTCCTCGGTTTCAAAGGGAAGACGTTGAGATCAGAGATCTCATACTGCGTTGTGGGTAGTAGTCAATTCCCCACTAATCCGTTGTGGGTAGTAGCCATTTCCCCACTATTCCGTACGGGTAGTAGTCATTTCCCCGTTAATTCGTTGTGAGTAGTAGCAATTCCTCACTAATACGGCGGGGGGAAATAAAGATAATAAAAGTTAATTCGTTGCCAGAGTGGTCTTATCCCTGGCTAATACGTGCATGGGGTAAACTATCAGGTAAGTTTGTTACAGGCGGAAAAGTAAACAGGTAAGTTTAAAAAAGATGATAGTTTACATCAATGCTAAGAAATACACAGGTAAGTTGTAGCAGGTAAGTTTAAGTTTCAGGAAGTTTAGGTCGATGCAACTGCGCCTGTGTCTACTACGTACACAGGCAGGTTATAACAGGTAAGTTTGTTCCCCACTTACTTATGACTGTGTAATTATGTCGGTGTTTTACTGCGTTTGGCACACCCCCTTTACTCAAAGATTTAGGTAATGTGGTGGTGGCGATCCCTCCAGCAAGCGACGAGTGGCGAGCCGGACGAGATCGAGTGGTTCGATGGTGGTTCGAGGAAGTTGGTAGTCGGTGGTCGAGGATCGAGTTCGGCGTTGGAAGTGTGGTGCGAGCGACGTGGTCACTTGCGACAACAACATCAGTCGCCCTGATCACGTCGGTGGAGTGGATCGTTAGTTGGATGGAAGTTGGCAATGGAAGTAAAGTCAGCGGCGAGTTACAGCGACACTACTACAGTCATGGATTTTGAGGTTGCCCTTAAGGCACCTCCTCCGATGTCATGTTTTTGGAGTGGCCCTTATGGCGCTCTCTCTATTGTTGTTTTTCGGAGTTGCCCTTAAGGCACTCCTGGTATTGTCGTTTTGGAGTGGCCCTTAAGGCGCTCCCAGTATGATGAGTTTTTCGAGCGGCCCTTAAGGCGCTCTAGTGTTGTATGTATCTCGCTGTGGGGTTTTAGTACGTTTCTTTCATCGTTGTATATTATGGTTGTTTCTTGGACACCCTTAAGGTGTCCCCTTGCCTTTTCGGTGGCCCTTAAGGCACCTTTGTTTCATGAAGTATGTTTATGACGATGATTCTTTATGGGAAAGCCCTTAAGGCACCCAGCATTGTCTACTACGTTCTCACTAAGTAGGTGTTGTAGTAAGGGGTCACCTGTAGGTAGGCAAGTTGTGAAAGGTGTAGTTTCCGCCAGCTGTCCTAGGGACTATCTATCTAACTGGCCTCAAATCTGGGTGTTCGGTGTTTATCTCCCCTGGTGGGGCACCGTGGTCCCCCGCGCCCCTCCCCCGGGCGGCTTCGCTTGTCTCGGGAGTGTCGCGGATGCGACGGTGGCCCGCTGGGCGCACCGCGCGCCCCGGCCCACTTGCGCTCGGTTGCCAACGCGCTCCAGCGCCATTGGCCCCGCCTCCCTGCGGTCGAGGCCAGTTAGTCGGCGCTACGCGCACCGTCCTAGCGGCGGTGCTCGTAGGAGCTGGCCACCGGTGGCAGGTCGGTGTTCACCGGGCAACGCGATGAGGCCAGCTAAGGCGAAGGGGCACGTCGCTCCGTAGTCCATGTTGGCGGAGCGCCTGTCATCCCAAAGCCGGTCGTGTCCTTCCCCTGCTCCCCGTCTGGGAGCAGCCCTTACAACATCCCAGATAGGACACGTCGGCCGCATGGAGCCCCCAGAAGAAGCCGAGCCAACGTGGGGGTCTAATACGTCGAGTCAGCTGGTGGGGCTCACCTCTGAGAGAGGTGACCCCCGGGAGTTCGAGGAGTATGGTGAGTTACTACGTCATAATAAATGTTAGTAAATATAATTGTGTTTTCTATGTATTATATGTGGGTTTACCCTAATTATATCGGTCTGTTGTGTGTCACTCGGGTTTAGTAGGGCTGTTTACCTAGGTTAGCCCGTCGGCCACTAGTGAGTAGGTTGAGCTGCCGACGGGCGCCCCCTGTGTCCCCGGGGGGAAGTTGGGTCCGCTCCTCCTGGTGGGCGCTCAGGAGGCAGCGTGGTGGGCTGATGGGCAGCTCGGCGGGAGGTCGAGTGTCGGGGAGCATACACACCGTTCGCGACACAGCGGCTATAGGGGCGTACGTGGGTAATGCTTACTCCCAGTTCGCTGGCGTAAAGGTCCAAAATATCAAATAGTCTGGAAATTTATTCGAAGGGGTAGTTTGGTCTTCTGAACACGGACATCCCTTTGCCTAGCGTGAGGGCCTCACCTTTGCGGCCTCGTACGCCAGGTGCGGCAAAGAGCCTGATAATTAAAGAGAACTCATCAAAAACCAGACAGCAGATAAGCAATGGCAGTGGGTTTGAGATAATCTGCTTGCTGTTAACAACGATAAATGCAAAGAGAAACACACAAGCGGATCGATACCCAACATGGATCCTACAAATCCGTCCTTAAAGGAATCTTCCGCGGAAAAAGCTCCGCCTCCATTACCACAGAAAAACGATACCTTAGGCCCCTAGCCTCATGAGCATAGCAAAAAGAACGGAACATAAGCGTTAGTTTCGATAATACTAATCCTACACACAAGACAAAATGATCACTCTTTCCGTGGAAGATTCCTTTAAGGTATCGTTTTCTGTGGTAATGAGGGCGGAGCTTTTTCCGTGGAAGATTCCTTTAACTGCTAGGCAATCACATGTATGTGGCACAAAACCTTCATGGTTTTGTTCCCAGTGTGGTTTGACAAATACGGAAGACATATTTGGAATCAGCGTCAGAAGGCGCATCAGAGGCCGTATGCATCCCATCTCAAACGGCCACTTCTACAAACCTACCATCCTTCCCATGTAGTATGTTACTTGGCATAGACGCACATGAGCGCTTCCTCAGCGCCCGGTTGCATCAGAGCTTAATGCATTCTCATGGCTCTAGTGGCAGATAGTACAGTAACCTGATCGTCGTTGGAAAAAATTGGCGGGACAAATAGTGAGTGCATTATGGAGAAAAAAAAGGGCGTGAACCCGCAAAATGGACCCCTTTTCGTCGTTAAATGCGGAGCTGGATCAGTTCTATGATGGAATACATGATAGATATAAATACCATGCCTGGCCCTCTACTCTCTCTCACCACAGCTTATCACCATCACTGAATCATAGGCCAAGTTCAGCATCTAGAGGCGCGAGCTGTCACGAAGGCAGCAGCCACCACAACTAGCCGGCGATCAAGGCAACTACTGACGAGTTGCCGCAGATGCGCCCTTACGATTAGCCACGAAGACGTTACGCTCCATCCCTTTAGAGGTCCGATGTCCCTAAAAATTCGGCGGTCGCGATGACTGAGAGGTGAAAATGAGCTGGATACTGGACAAAGAGCATATAACGATCTAACGCCTTTCCTTTGCGCGCGAAGGGAGTGTTATACCTCTCATTTTAGCTTCCCAGCTCGTGATCACTGCTTCAAGGAGATGTATCTCCATTTCTTCGATATCCAATTTTGCTTACGCAGTGGGTACGACTTGCAACTGACCTGCTTGTAAGTAGGTTTGAAACCCATTTTAGTGAAGGCTCTGTTCAATGATGCTCCACCTCCAGACAACACTTCTCGACTTAGTTCCGCAAACACATCATCCAAGCACTAAACTTGTTCACAGTAACATTACAGAATCAACTGTGTTAATCACATTAATGACATACTTTGAACGCAGAGTTCTTTGTGAACATTCGAGGATTATGCTTGATTACTGAAGCCGCCTTTGCTGTTTCTACGAAATAACAAAACAAAGCCGTCTGGGTCAGGAAATGGCTGTTGAGTGCTTCTCGGCCACTCTCAGTGAGCATTACCCTGGAGAAAAAGCCACAATGCTAAACTTAGAGATTGTAAAAGTCATGATAGCGAGCTCAATGTGTGGAAACAACCGAATTTTCTGAAACTTACTTCCCACTACCATAGGCATACTTCTTGTTCTTCAAAATCCTCGGATCTGCGAACAGCCGCTGCACAATGAAACGACTAATGACTTGGATGAACGCTTCATCTTCACCAACGTTGATCGTTGTGTTGAAAACTTAACGTGGCAAGTGAAAAACAACCGTGTTTGATATTAAGCGCAGACCCATACCAGTTTCTAATCCGAGATGAAGCCAAGCTGGATGGAATGAAAGGAAAAGGCGAAGAAGTGTCGTTTGGAGGGCTGAAGAAAGGAAATTATCATGAGAAACAGGCTCAAATTAAAATAAAAAACTGAAAATCAACGTTCAAAGGCAGCGACTACGACAGATCTTAGAGAGGTGCGGAAAAGAAGTTGGGGTGCTCAATGGTACGCCAGTGGCGAAAAAAGCAGAAAAATCCGTCAAGAAAAAAGGACCCCTTTTTGGCCGTTGGTTTTCACTCATGAACAGGTAACAGCTCAGAAAGCGGACGTATGAACGAGTTCATCGCAACGCGTTTGGTGGCACCATGCCAATCACGCTTTAATCGAGATGCTCCAGTTGTGCCACTGAACTAGGGGGCGGTGGGGGCGGAGTGCTTTCGAAGTCCTGCTCAGCAACCAGCGCACCTTTCGTCGTGAAAGCGCTACACCTCGCTTCCCTGGCAGCCAAGTAACTGATTCGTGTGGTGCATATGCTTCCCCGATGCGCTCCCTCTTTATCGTAATCGCTGCCTTTAAATGTCGAAATCATAGCTGGACATATTTTCAGAAGTAGTACAGATTCGCTGGAAAATTCTAGTAGGAAAGACAACCTAGCGCAATTACATTAAGACACCTTGACCCTTTTAAATTTTTATATAAACGGGTCTTTGTATACATTTCGCACAACGTGAGCCTGTAAAAGAACTGTAAAAGTCCTTCTCAAGTAGGTATCCCGAGGTTCCATGCCCCCATGCGCTCTTTTCCACTGGATTACAGTTTTTCCAATTAACGTGACTTTGGCTTCCTTCGATAATGTTGTCGCAAAGTGCTTGGATGGTCCTCCGCATCATCGAATCAGCACTCCCGTAAGTGCTCAGATAGACCTTACGCTCAGGGTTTCAACAAGAAATGCTTCCTTGACTGAGATCGCTCATTCCTTGGTAGCCTTTGCTCACTGAACACAAAACTTGAGCCAGAGTTCTACGCCCCACTTCCGGTGAGAGAATTGATCACTGATATTTTTGCGACTTCTCGAACTGGTTTTTATGATCAGGGTATTTATCAGAAGGCCTCTCAACGTGGCCCCGACGCAATATTCAAACAATTTTTTACAATTTTTGAGATGACAGAAATCGAATTCGCGGCTCCCAGAGATGCATACGTGTGCTGCAAACATGTGCTGCATACATGTGCTCAAAACCACTCGGCCATTTCTGCCTTGATGACTGATGCACCAGCAAGAGAAAAAACAAAACAAAAGAAAACTTTTGAGAAACTTTAGACCACATTAAAGCGAGAGATTAGGATAGAGTGAGCGTGGAAGCATGCAAACAGGCGAGCCCAGTGACGCAGTAGTCCAGGGCCCAAGGAGAAGAGATGTGTTTCCTCTCAGTGGAGTGAAGGCGCGTTACAGTTACGCCCGGGGCTGACCACTCCTCCCGAACTTCGTCTCGCGCCGCCTGTGCTTCCTCCCATTAGTGTGCTTGCAACATCATTACTCCTATCATTTGGATGGGGTATTACACTTTGAGTGCGTACCCTTTAACTTTGCCGTGGAACATTTGATCAATCAAAGCATGATCTTTACTGGAATGGTAGCGGGTACCGGTGTGCAAACGGATTCATAATTGGCTGCAGCTCGTCTATTATCAGAGGTCAGCGGGTAAGGAGCGGATTTCTACCCCCCTCACTGGGGCATTATTCAGCTCCCCACTTCCATAAAGATCTCAAATCCATCCTCTATCCGTATTCCTTCGCTTTAAAGGCAAAGGTCGGGTTCAGACACGCTAAAGAAGTAATTCCCGTGCCTGGAGGTTGTATGTGGGTAGCTGCACACATTGCAGCAACTTTCCACCTTGAAAAACGTCGTAAAGCAACAGTTCAGGAACGGTTTCGCGGGAAAAAAACCACCAATAATGAAGTTGTAGATGAAAACCAGACGATTAATGTATGAAAAACTGGAAAAAAACGTCGGGGAGGGTCTTAGACAGGTACTCTCCCTCTGCCGCTCAGCAATGGATAAAGACGCACGTTGGACGAGTTGTCTGAACGTGCCCGCTGTAAACGCGCTCCATTTTTCAATCAATTTTCCCTGTGGTCCCAAAACGAGCACGATTGCCGACGCGTCCAATGACGGCCGGCAAGGGGGCGGGATTGGGGAAATCCCCAAGAACACCCATGTTTGAGGGACTTTCCACCCTGTTTTTGAGTTTCTGAGGTAAGTTCGTTTATTATTTCCACTGCATATGTTCTTCACTAGGGCTCGTGTATCCCTCAGTAGTAGTGGCATTGAAATTTTCGGACCCTCCCTGAACTGTTGCTTTAAGCACGCCGGCAGCCCGCGGATTTCGGAAATGGCGGTGACCCGCCTCGTTCGGAGGTCCCGGGACGCTCTGAGCCTCCGAAGGTGGATCGGTGGCCTTGCAGGTAACGTGTGAAAGGCCAACCTATGTTCATTGCCTGTAAGCAACCGAAAGTAAGAACCGACTGACATTCAGAAAAGACTCATGTTGTACGGCCGTTCTCCCAAGACGCCCCTTCCCTAGCTATGGGCGAGGGTTGTTGGTAGAGTTTTGTTCTACGCCGGATTTACTCTTTCCCCCGTCATGCGAGAACTTTTTTCTTCTAGCGTGCGGTTTCCACCTAGTGCCGGCGATCTCTAGCCCCTCGAGGGTTTGAGCGCCATAGATCCCTCATTGAGGCCGACTTTTGCCTTTGAGCCAGTGCTGATGGTAAGGGTAAAAATCGAGCCAGTCTTTTGCGTCGTCTCACTGGTTTAGATAAACTGATATTCTAAGATGCACACCTAAACTTGGATAACTAGAGCCCACTCCCTAATAGGCAACATGTTTTCAATATGTATTATTAACTGGATACTTATCGAACATACATAAGTCTGAGTAGATGTTACAGCCTGCACGGACCGAAAAGAGGCGGCAGTTGACCGCTTCACGAATACGCTCTGGCACATTTGTAGAATTGAACAGACGAAGGGCTCTGAAAATGCTGGAGGTCAGAGCATGTCATAGCAAACACCTGAAAAGTGAAACAGTGGAAGTGAAGGCTCTTCCATGCTATAGCCTACAACTCATGCAAGAAATTCCTGTGCTGCTATACGTAGAATTTAATACGTCTGCAGACTGCGGTGTACAAAAACAATCAGCTGACAACAGCAAACATTCACCAAACATTCACGTTTTTCCAAACATGTCATTATTTTCTGTTTTTTTTTTCACCCATCAGTAGTTCTTTCAAAGACACATTTCAGTAGTAAATAAGTGGGAGAGCGCCCTTCGCAATAATGCAGACTGTTCCACAGCAACTCTTTTCTGACTTTCCATGAATTGAGAGACTGCAGTGGCGGAATCGCTCAGCGTTATCACTTCAGGCGTCATGGTCAGTGGCAGTATGTAAACCAAGTTAGTCAATCGAACATCAGTTCGCTATGATCACCTGCCGATGAAGCGGCCTGTTTCTATTATATTAGGAGTTTCAGAAAGTTCTGTCGTTTTCTGACACTCCTAATCTGGATGCTCATTTTACTTGAAGACTAGATAAGCTGCCATCGGTATGGATACTGTATTGAAGGAGCTTTCTCTACTCTATCCAACGTTTAGCTCAACTTTGCTCTAAAAGATTTTATTAAACTTTTCCAGAGCTCTGAATGTGGTGTATTCAATGAGCAAGTTGGCATGATTTTCTTTTTCTAGCTTGAAACTGACTTGGAAGTAGCGGGAACAGTTCAAGATATAACGATGCACTTGGCTTAGATTCGCAATAAATGTGCTAAGAAGCAGAAGGTCATAAAATTATTGTAACGCAAGCGAGAGCCTTGAGTATGATAGAGCGTGGTCGGTTTTATTTCGGGTTTGCCACCGGAGCTAGCCCAAGGTTCCGACCAGGGTCAAGCGAGGCGTCGAGGAAAATTTGGAAATACGACCCCCCCCCCTCCCTCTGCCGAAGGCCGAAGTCCATGAAACAACCCTTTAAAAGCCGAACTATGAAAAAGTTGTTTAATTCTCCACCAAAACTGCTCATAAAAAAGCCCTGCTACCCCATCGTCCACAAAAAAACTCGTTTAAAAAGTATAAAAGTGAAAAAGTCAAAGAATGATCATTAATGACGAGTCCTGTCAAACGAGCAAACGAGAAACGGAGCAAAAAACGTCAAACTAGTCACTAGAAATGGCGTACTATGACAACACCTCTTCTTTGTTTATTTCCTCCACAAGACTTACCAAATTCTAGTACTACACAGATTATGGTTCTCAATTTACACGTCCCCTTTCGCTCAAAGGAAGCCTTGTAAAAGCCTTCGCCAGCTGTGTGTTGACTGGACTTTGGCGTTGACCGTGGAGCAGCTTATTTACTATTGAAATTTGAACAAATATTCAAATGATTATAACTTTCTTCAAAGTTAACGAATTTTCAATCTGAAAGCTGATTTGGGAGTTTTGTGAAGAGCTTTTTCTAATCAGTACTGAAATTACAGGAAGTTATAAGAAATAACAAATTTAGATCAAATAACGAGGAAAATTCGAGACGAGCACGAGTTTTTACACTTTCCGGAGCAATAACTTGCTTCATTTCCGTCAAATTCAAAAAGTTGATACGTCATACAAAACTAGAAGATTTTCTCTATCAAACGGTCGCTAAAGCAGCTTCATACGTCCAGTACTCAAAAAATGGCCACGTTGAGGATTTTTGCAAAATTAACGAGGAAAATTCGTGATGAGTGCGAGTTTTTACGCTTTCCAAAGCCATAACTCCGTTCAAACTCATGCAATCTGGAAAGTTAATACGTCATCATAAACTAGAAGATTTGCTCTTTCTAGAGGCAACTAAAACTGCTAAATACGTTCACTATTTAAAAAATGGCCACGTTGAGGATTTTTGCCCGAGTACCGCCGAAAGGTACTTTTTCGCTACATTAGCACTATCCCAACGACTATAGCTCCTTGCAGGAGCGATTACATACTGAAGTAGGAGCAGATTCAAAATCCTCGTGCTTTTCTCTCTGCAAAAAGTGTAAAATTGTTTAGCGGGTCTCAACTTTAAAGGTTACATGCTTGTGAATTTGACGCTGAAGGCTGCGTTTCTTGTTGAATAGTGTACTCCTCTCTGTAATTTAACATGAACTCTTTCAGAACCCTCTTGATTCTTCCTGAATTAAGATTCGTTATCAAGATAGCCGTAGCTGAAGCGCGCGCAACCAACTGGGCCCACTCTGGGATGCGCCGTGTGCTTCACATCTCGTTGGATTTGAGGACCTACTTGAAAGATAAAATATCCCTAGAAAACGTGCGAATTTCGGATCCTTTGACTTGTGTGGTGATGAAACACTAAAGTCACTAAGAATTGCTAAGCGGACACCTCTAAATCACGAAGATTTTGTGTGGACGGAATCAATTGTTATTGGAAATACTCTGGCCTGGTATCGATTCGATCCTTAATGTTTGTCCTCCGACGATGATCCTACTGTATCAATCGGGCCCGATCTCTCCCCAGCGGGCCAATACGACCCCCCCTCTGTGACATGTCGAGGATTCCTCAACGCACGCTTGACCTGGTTTTCTGATAGAGAGACTTATGCGGTATAGACTAGCTGAGGAGTTTCTGCCCCACTTGGACGTATATGGTGTTGTGACAGCATTATAAAAAGTATGATTGGAAAATTTAAAAATTTATCGACGGTGTTCACGAAGCAACGATCAGAAGGTGTTCTCTTCAATTTCTACCTTGTTTTATGTGATGTAAGCGACTCGCCTTTCTAAGTAGTTTGCGACAAACAATAGACAAGGGATTACTTTCTACATCCCACGAAGCTTTGCCGAATAACTCGACGGCGATCAAGCTCTGCAAGCTTTTCAAAACCTACACTGTGCTAAAGGAGGGTTATGGCAACTTTCATCAGGTCAGCGGCTGGCCAAGTTCCAGGTGGAACTGTTACAGTGGAACCCTACCATTTATGTCAAAATTCACCAAAATCTTCAAAATGCGGGTTCAGCATTTCTCATTATAAAGGGACGGACACATCTCTGACAGTTGTCCTACACGCATGTCGCACAACCAACCCTGCACAAGTTGGTCCAGCTAGGCTAAGAAGGGGTGCTGCAGATATCCTACTCAGTACACCTCTGGCTATCAGCTATCACTTTTTTGGAGGCGATCGAGTTACCTTAGAAGTGAAATGGTCCGAAAAACAAACCCGATGCTAAAACGACCTCCCCTTGGTTCA
>MU901664.1:0-11629 GCA_036418205.1 Ostertagia ostertagi | reverse complement strand
AAGAGCGAAAATTCGGTGCTCCTCTAGGTGCTCAACTGCTTGCATATTGTATCATCAAAAAACGCTATTTTACCTTCACACAAGCAAAGAACCAAGTGCGATTTGCATGTGAGCTCTGCAGTTCTTTTTTCTGTGCTTGGAATAACACACCCCAAGCCAACTGAAGCACTGCAACCGGAGTATTTTGGTTAAAGGCATGCCCCAAGATCAAACTGACGGGGTTCTTGCACATTAGCCGATAGTAAAGAAAAAAGGAAAGTTAAAAACTCTCAGGTTAAGCACGCCCAGTTCGAATCTGTAGCAATGGGACTACGCGGGAAAGGGAGAGCATGAGGCGAAAGAGCAGCGCAACAAATGAGAGGACACCAGACAACGGCCTGATGGAAGAAAAAACTGCAGCTGCAGCAGCTTACTTTGCAGGGCGCTAGCGCCCTTGTCGGTTGATTTTTGTGCACGAGAATGCCACACCTGTGATTTTGTTCCACGGGGTAAGTCCTACAGGAGGGAATCGTTCACACGACTCCTGCCTGGGTTGTGCCTTAAATAGTGAAGCATACCTTTTGGAGAAACCAAGGGAAACCAACTACACCAATCTGATTTGATTCTACTCGCACTTCCGACAACTCCTATCTTTTTGCTCTTCAATTAGTCGTTTCAGAAGATTTCAGTTAATTGAAGATTTCAATTCTGCCATGCAACATCGACTTTTCGGCAGCACTAAGGACAACATAGAAGGTGCCTAATGTTGATCAAATTGTTCTCGGAGATGCCCCACGTTTTCGGTTCCATCGCTAGTGATGGACGCATTCGAATGCTTAGCCTACGTTATGGGGCAAGCAGCCTTTGTTTTGAGAATGATTAGAACTGGGACCTGACCCATGAACTGTGAATGTTACGGTAATGCTACCTGTCAGCTTCCCCCTTCTCGTACATCCAATTCTCTTCATAAAGTTCAGTAATAGGGATAAGGGTGACAGAAAAGGTCGTACTGAAAGCGGTAGTTCGTCAGCGGCATTGATCATTTTTCGCTGATCGAAAACATCTTCTCACAGGCAGAGACGTAGTGAAAGCCACTTACTATTTAATTTTGAGCAAAGATGGTGGGAACAGAACACAAGCAACAGGTTGCAAATTCTGTATGGAATTACCAAATAAAGTAGAAGGGTCGTGGACGAATCGTAGTTCTGCGGGTTTCAGGCACTGCATGCATCGGCGACTGAACCAGCGGTTGACGTACGGACGAACACGGACGGCTAAGCGGCTGTTCGGTATGCAAAACTTCAACCAACACTACCACGTGCACTCAACTCACTCGATACAGTCGATCAGTCGTGCTCAGCTCAATGACCGAGTCTGAAAATCAATAATCGATCGGTCCAAATTGGAAATTTCTGTGTAGGGCTACTAACGATCACATTCGTGAAGCGGAGAGGATCTGTGTATGGGATTGGACTCAAAACTAAACAAAAGCCTGTTGAATTCTTGTGTCTTACGAGATTATTTGGTGGAATATTTTATTTCAAAGGGCCTACGTTTCGATATGAGTCGTCCGTCTTCCGAAGGGTCGCAGTCCCAGCATATGAGCGGAAAAGTCCACTGCCACGCTAGAGCGCTAGTCAGTTAGAAATCAAATTAGAGGGAGGCAAGCGAACATCTTTCAACCTTGGAGAGCTGAAGTGAAGGTATTCTGTTCCATGTTTTTTTTTTCATTGAAGTTATTGAATCTTTAATAAATTCATCACTGGGAGAATACATTGTTCTTTGGATCCAAAGGAGTTTAGAAGTTACGAGGGAGCGATGCTGTAAAAGTGCTTGAACAAGATATTGTCATATATAATAAATCATAACATAGAGGCGAGCCTGCACTCTGTGTGAAAGTTGTGGCGCCGGCCGGGGAACGCGACGTGTAATATCAGTGTGCGTTCAATGATTAGGGGGACGGATATTCTTGAGTGTCGTCGTGTTTTTCACCAAGAGTTTTGGACCAGCAATATTTCAGTTCAAAACCCGGGGAGCGAATTAGTTTAATCATAAAATGACTTACTAGGATCCCCTCATCTAACAGTTTGAGTGGAAACCTTGCACGATCCAAGCTCGGAATTTTTTGAGTTAAAAAGGAGAGGCAGGTCGGTTTTGACGATCCTCTGACCAGGGTCAACCGTCCGTTCGAACTGTTCGAACGAAGGGGTCGCATTTTGGTCGGAAGGGGGTCGCAATTTCGAGGACTGCCAGCCACAGGCGCGTGCGTGGCGTATCCGAGGGCAAGAATTGTTTGTGCAGACCGCATTAGATTCGATTAATTATGCACAGAGAGACAGTTTTGGGCAAATTACGGTGTTTTCCTTGAGGAATAGAGAACAGTTGAATGCATCTCCATGAAAAGTTTGACTTCTTGTGGCTGAAATTGAACTTCTTCGGGAACCTACTTTTCTACGGACGGTTCTTCCACAAAATCGTGAAACACATAAGAAAGAAGAAACCTCGCGGTCTTCAAAAATGTCTTCGCCTCTTTCCAACATGCTCTTTGAAGGAAGTTATTATTGCTGAAAGCTCGAAACCTCGCATGTGCTGCTCAAAAACCTATGGGATCCAAATGTTCGAACGTGGGATTTTCTCGAAAAATGAACTTTGAAAAATGGTTTAGGGCTTGTTAGAAAGAGCAAATTCTGCTCTTTCACCCCATGGAAAGAGGGAAACGCAGCAATCAAAATGAAGCGAGTTATGCTCGTTGAAAGCCCAAAAACTCGCGATTTCAAAGAATGTGTTCGGCAAAACCGCCCGAAATGTTCGAACGTGGGATTTTCTCGAAAAATGAACTTTGAAAAATGGTTTAGGGCTTATTAGAAAGAGCAAAACCTGCTCTTTCACCCCATGGAAAGAGGGAAACACAGCAATCAAAATGAAGTGAGTTATAGTCGCTGAAAGCTTAAAAACTCGGTTTTGCACGGGAACTGTTCGAACGGGGCAAATTTTTGAAAAAGGGGACAATCACTTAACTTTTTATAATCTTTTGTTAGAGAAATATTTGAAGTTTCTAAAACTTTTCACAAATTTCCAAGATGTCGCATACGAAAGATTTTATGAGCTCTCAAAGTTGGAGGTGCGCCTTCTCAGAATTTTGGGTTTTCCGCTTCTGACAGAAATACTTTTGGGAGAGTTAGGTCATCCTTGCAATTTTCTGTAAAGCCACCTCAGGCACAGTTTAAACCTACCTCAATAAGTGAAACAAATACGTCTCAAGAAAGTTACACTCTCCTAAAACTTTTTCTTCGCCGCGTCCCAGTTTTCCAGCGTCCGGGTGATACCTGCCCGCGCTCCAAGGTTGACGCCGCAACGCAAACGCTTTCTGCGGCGGTTTCTGACGCAATCATGTCAGTCCTACTCTTCTTTAATCCTTCCTCTTTTTTCAGCTGTTTGAGCAGAAGTTCGTCAGTCTTCATGTTACTTGTTGGATATCCCTCCATTTGGTCTTACACATTTCGCTTTCATCCTCATTTTGGCGTGATTGTGAGCGAACAAAAATTTTGATCTCGCGAGGCTAACCATAAAAAATAGCTTTCATTAGCCAGTGCCCTGTGATTCTTGCTCCTTTGGGGCTCATCTTAGGAGATGCATTGATGGAGAACGTAACTCTCTTTGATTTACTCCCTTGAACTGCTCTTGTGATTCTTTCGGAAGCATGAAGTTTGAAGTTTTGGGCAACATGAAAAAAATATTGAATTTTTTTCAGAAATTCAATGATTTTTTGAAAACAATTCAATTCAAATTTCAGTGAAGATCTCAATATTCAAATGTTCTGTTCATATTTCATGGAAGTTCATTGTCCATTTGAAAACAATGAACTTACGAACTTACGAACACAACATTTGAATATTGAATTCTTTACTGAACATTTGAATTGAATTTTTTTCAAAAAATCATTGAATTTTTGAAAAAATTATGCCAGTGAAGAATTCAATATTCAAATGTTTTGTTCTATGTCATGGAAGTTCATTGTCTTTAAAAGGTTTTAGTTCACTGTCTTTGAAGTAAAATGAGTGAAATAAATATTTCACTTAACATTTAGTCAGCACATTCGGCACTTCCATTACCTAAGAGGGGGTCGCAACTGGACCCCCTTGAGATAAGGGGGTGACCCCCTTGAGAAAAGGGGGTCGCAAAAACCCTGAAAATGTTCGAACGTGACGGTTGACCCTGCCTCTGATAAATCCTCTTACTTGCTAAAAAGTAAGGCCTGGACAAAGTAAGTATACAGCTGGTTAGCGTAGGGTCTGCATTGCACGACAGAAAAATTAGAACTTATCAGCCCCAAGTGGGCAGTTTTTTACGGAGACTTTTTTGCAACATAGGGTCAAAAACGCACCCTTTTTGAGCGCGCGTGAGGGGCAGGTGAGCACATTTATCAGAATATCTTGCGGAATCAAATTCATAGGAATGTTTGCGCATCATCAATCCATCACAGTGAAAGTATCCTACCATTTCAGCACAAGTCTGGTGCAGCCCCTTCTCAGCTGGCTTAACTAGGGCCATCTTTTTGAAGACGATTGCAGGCATCCTTTCAAAAACTTCACTGTCTTTTAAGAAAACTGAGGAGAACCGGTGAGCATTCCAAACGGTAGTATTCCCTCTAACAAAAGCAATGTTAGTTTGGTTGGCGGATCTGTAGCTCCCAGCCCGACTTTGATGGCATTTGGTACACACCATACGAATTTGCGCAATGAACCCGGAGGAACGATTCCAGAAAAGGGTATAAAGTTCTTGTGACGGGCGAGTTGGATAAATTATAAGTCCTTAGTAACAATAGTGAGGGCGCCTATGAAGACCTGACTTACGTCGTGTCAGTATTAATTAAGCAACAAAAGAACGTTCTGAGAATGATCTTCTCCATGGTAATCGGCCCCGAACACGCCTGAACTCAGAAGGCACGACGATTAAGATATCCGGGAACGATATGATGATGGAGTATATAATGATGTATTATCTATAGAACAGTTATTTTCGGTCGATACTATAGTTTGCATGATCATTCTTCGGATCAGCTGGTTTGTTCTTGATGGTGATCTCCGCTTACTAGAGGGAAGCCCGGCAGTCAGAGTATTCCAGTAGTAGAAGCAGAGGCGCCACGACTCAGAGTCACTCATAGGAGGAAGATTCCAGAAACGAAGGTAGAAAGAAGAGGAAAATTGATAGTGTTTGGTGGAAAAGGCGCCCCCCCCGGGGTGCGGACTTGGCACGCAACTTTCGACGGATTGATATGGGTCATACATTTCCGTTAACGTTTGCGAAGCCGAGCTCAAATCTTCTTTCCTTATCTGCTTAAATCTCCTCTTACCAGAAATACGAAGCAGGAAAGTGGTAGTGGTGGGTGTTTATAGACAGAAGGTCGTGGTATTGAGTCCTGAGCGAGCCTGCTCCTTTGCCATTTTCAGTGACATGGCTAAAGGCTTGATATTGCTAGCCCAACAACGCTTGCGTATAATCACAATTATATCTTCACAAGAATGTAGTCTATGAAAAGTCATTCGTATTCTCTAATAACTTAACATGGCGCCTGTAGCATCGGCGTGAGGCGTTCTCGTATGATGCGCTCATTTCTCATCTCATGGTGGAAGGGATACATTCGGAGGAGGTTTAGTTGGTTGAGAACTTCGTAGACGATTTTACCAACATTTTTTTCCTTTCACTCAGCTCGCCGATCACGCCTTCATGGTGTCTACTGTTACCCCTCCAATTTCGTCTGAGATTTTATCCCTCGAGCCATCCCGTAGGATAGCATTAGGATTGAAGGAAATTTCCATCCAACTTTGAGGGACAAAAACTATGTTTGTCTTGCTTTTTTTCGTCATCTTAGGATCCACGGAGCATTATTTCATAGGACACTACTCCCCGCTTCTCCTCTATAATTAGCCATTTCTTTGATTAAAACTATATTATATGAACTAGAGAATAAACCAAGTTACTGCTCCTCCTCATTTAAAATCAGGTCAAAAGCTGTGATTTCTCCAGAAACGCACCTGCAGTGGTAGTTCGACCCCATAAACACAATAATGTCCTGTTTGGCACGAAAAAGCGTGGTGCCTACCTCTGGGGCGCCAATAGCAAGCAGTAGTATATATACATGAGAAGTATAGGAAAACGGAAGGACGGAGTTTAGGAAGACACATGCGGTGGTTTGCCAGGGATGACGGCAAAACGCGGTACCTCAGTGCGTGCCCGCAGCACCTTTTAGGGAGACGGCGCGTGCGCAACAAGAATGCTCTACAAAGTGACTTGCGTCCCTGCTGTCATGTTGTCTAATGGTCCGCAGCGCGACACAGCTAGATGGCTCGTTCTCTGCTTTGCAACTAGCTCCGAAGTGGTGCGCGCGATTTGGTCTTGGAGTCCGCGAATGTGCGTATTAGTGTCCTTTTGAATGGCTGTAAGAAGCAAAACCAATCAGGGAAAAGAATTGCTAGCGTAGGGAATATATTAGGTTGGTAACTTTGAAATGTCGTTTTTGATCAAAGATTATTTTAAGTATAAAAGCTATACCAAAGCTTATCAACCTAATTTATTTCCTTTATGTGTGTCATCCACTCTCCACCTTTTCCTATGCAAGGCAAGGAGGTCTACCTCGTAGAACTCTTCCAGGTACGACTCGAAGAAGTTAGGTACTCAAATTATGAGGTCGTCGCGGTTATCAAATTGGTTTGCTGCTAAGGAGTATTGCGCTGACCTGAGTCAGTGATAGTTGGACGGTGCCAGGTCTGAGCTATATGGCGCGAGAGGGAGAGCGTCCCAGCCCAACTCCTCGATTTCTTGTTGCAAAATTTTCGCGACATGTGATCTTGCATTATCGTGCCAAAATGTTTCAATGACCGAATTTGCCCTTTGACTACGTAGAGCCCGACCCTCGCCTGCGGGATGTTGTGCGCAGAGTTTAGCTGGTAACTGTACGACGCACGCGCTCATCCAAGCCTCTTCGCATAGTAAGCCATGTCTATACTGCTTCACCATACTGTAGCAAGACTTTTTCTCTGTGGCTGTGCGGTTTCGGAGAGGCCCTCAGCTGCCCATCTGTTGCCAACCACGGCCATCTTCTCACTTTGTTATCGGGGAACATCCTTCTGTAAAACACGCCTTCAACGAAGTCAGGAACCTTCTTCTTCTTGGAGTTATGCAGCAGAGTTCAAGTATTGGCAACCAATACTGCTTGCTCGTGTCGCTCAGAATAGGCCGAACCCATTTTCTTTCCTGGAAGGCCCTAACAGTCGCACGTAGGAACTTTCAAATTTTTTTGTTGACACAACTGAATCTCCATGCAAGTTTTGTGCGGTATGTCGAGGACTCAATTCGTTGGCCTTCTTTATTTCTCCTTCATCTGGAGCTAGAGGTCAGAATCCACGACCATCGTCATCAGCTCCTTTACCTCAGTCTTAGAAGAGCTGAAACCATGGCTGAAAGTGCACCAGAAACTGAGTGTTGCTGCTCAATGTTTTGCACGTAATGAGTGGGATTCGTTGGCTGTTTTTCTTTGCTTGAGTATACACGCTCAGGCGATGTTTTCTGATCAATCATGTTCGAGCAAAAGTTTTGGCTCGAAGAACATCCGCTCGCTGACGGCTAAGGTTTCGCAATATGCGCACTGAATTGCTCTATCGAATGGATGCTCTCCCATATTACGAGGTTGAGTTTCAGCTGAGAAACAAAGCCACTAAAGGAAGCGACATTTCAAAGTTACCAACCTAATAAATAGTGGGTAATAAGACAACCGCACAGGGAAGTATAAATATACTAAAACCGAAGGTAACATACGAAGGCCATGTAATCAGTGCTGATACTCTGCGAAACGCATATCATGCATGGCTCCTACACTGCTGGAGTAGCCATACATCGCTTATAATTGTTTCAAATTTCTCGGGACAGTAACTGCTCCAAAAAGTCTTCTTTGAGTGCGTTAAGATCAAAATCGAGTTCGGACCAATGAAGAAATTGATGGCCTTGTTGAGCAGCCGCGGAATGTCTGCTCCTTCATATCCCTTCAGAGCACCCACTTTGGCTACTGAGGCCAAATTGAAAGATCCATATGGATAAGTATTCAGTAAAGAAAAACCCCCCCACCAAATGGAGAATTTAAGCGCGTCATCCAATACTATTGATTTGGCCACTCCATTCGAATACAATAACTCATGTGTCTCCTCAAATACCATGAATGAAACACTATTATGTCCGTCCTATCCACACCACCTCATATCCTTTTACTTAGCACGTCTATTCGTGGAGAGAAGAGATCTATGATCGAGACCAACAAACCTGCAGTCCCGGCCCAAGGACCAAACTGTAGAGCCAGAGTTTTCTGCTTAGCTGTTTTCATGATGCTGAATACTTATCCAATGGACGTATAACTATTGTTATAGTAACGCAAAGAGGTCCTCCTGAGGAAATCTAGAGAAAATTTCTCATGCTCTCAGCAGTAACTTGCTAAACAATGTCCCAACTCGCATTTTTGTGTAACGCACATCAAAAAAACTTTTTGAGAGCATACTGCCCTAGACATGTTGAATCGAAATAGGTGATGCTGTAACTATGATATCAGCCAGTGTAGCGCAGCGCCTGATTTAATGTGGCAAATATTATTTGTATCGAACAGCATCTGTTACACTTGCCACTATAATACCTCTCGTTTTTATACACCTTGTCGGCATTTAAAGAGCTGCTGAGGTCACATCACTAACAGATAACAAAATATTGCTCGTTTCCAGTAACATTGGAAAAGTTCAAAAACGACATATTCTTGTCAAAAACACTTTCCATGCCCAGATAGCCAGAATAATTTAAGTCTAGCTGAGTTCACCTGGAGTCCCATCTCCAATAATTAACAAGCTTGACTCCTCACATCAATGGTCGTTCTCAACGAGTGTGTTGTTTCTCTTTCTTCGAAAGTATGGGCGCTTACCGGCAATGTTAAAGTTTAAAACAAATAAACTATATAACATTGAAGCTATAAGACTCCATATCTAACTACTGCGCTCATAATACCTAGTTCTCAACCTGCGGTAGTCAGTCACTCGGATACCGAATAGCGCCTGAAGCGCCGCTTGAGCTTCCTGGATGGGGCTACCGCTTTCAGCAAAAATTCTTTGAACCATGAAGTCCCATCAACCTCCTTCGAAATGGAGTCCGGCTAACAAAGCCTCCTGTCCTGGCCGGTGATTTGCCAGCCAGTGCTGCTGCTTCATCATCGCGCGCTCTGGCAGGAATTAGCCCATGGCCCTCTCGCGAACAAGATACTGCCTAGGTCATTCTCAGACGGGGCACAAACGGGAGCAAGAGACAAGTCATGATGATGCCAGCAGCTCATGAAAGCGTTCATCGCTTTGACGGATCCCAAGCGAGGCAGTCATCGCCTTCTGATGAGATGTGTCTGAGCCCAGCCGCGCTACATGGGCTTACCCGGTCCCCCTTGCAAAAAATTCTTTGCAAACCTAAAATGGCCCTCTCCCAAGTCATGCGTGTAGAAATGGATGCATTCGGGCCGACGCAGTTAAACTTTTTCTCGTCCGTAATCTTTTTCTCGTCCGAAAAAACAACCTAGAGAAAAACAGGGGAAGGTAGACAAACTTTTGGACTCAGTGGGCACCTCACTCCGATCGACTCGGCCGCAAATCTTCTGTTGCCAGAGCGCTGCCCATTTCTCAATTCCCACTGAGGTGAAGTTACTTTTACTATTTTAATCAGCCAGTAAACAGTGCCTCAGAGAAGATCTGACATCAAACCGATCTACTAGAATTCGATGCTTCTCTCGGAATGCGGTGCTCACCTCTATCGGTGAGCAAAGCAGGACGTCCAGATCCATCCTCGGTTCATCTATTGTAAGATCCTTGACGAACTTGTTGAAGAGTGGATGACGCCAAATATCTCGTGACACCGTCCAAATTTGTTTGACGATTGGATAATCCCATTCCTTTTTGCGATAATTTGACATTTCCAGAGGCAATTTCTTCCGCGGTGTCCTAAAAAAGAAAAATTTTACTGCACCAAAACACCACAAAATTGTACGATGCTATAGTACAATGGAAAGCGACCTGAAAACATGAGGAAGACGTAATACAACTCTTATATTTCAGTCAAGGTAACCCTATCCAAGGAAATGATTAAACGTTCTTGTGCTTACGAACAGCAACTTGTCGATGTTCAAAATGTTCAAACTAGCGTTTATCTAACACACACTCCATTAATTTCAAGAACAGCTCGCAAAGAGAGATTTTGGACACTTTATGATTGTACCATTATGTTCAACAGTGTTGTGAACTTTCAAAAGACACGCTCTAAGTATTGATCAAACAATGCAATAATAAACAATAGAAAGAAGATCATGCAATTACAATATTCATCATTAGAAAATGATGATATGAAGAAAACGCGCGCGCTTGATTGTTTAGACATCGCTAGAAGGCTGGGTGTGTGCTGTGGGACGCAAGACAGCAATGATTTCGGATCTTTCTATGGGCGCGACATTTGAAAGGAGCATGGATCTTGACGCGTCACGTTTGCCTCGCGTGCTTCGCCGTAGAGCGCATCTTTACTCAAGATCGCGTCGGGTCACGACACTCAAAACTGCATTCGTGCAACCGTAGGTAACCGTCGATGAAGTATAACATTCAACATTTTCATTTTCTGACGCCACTTTTAATATCGATCCATTCATCGAGCAGCAGATCATGCCCGCCAAAACTCGATCGAGCAAACGCCAGGATCTAAGTGGTAGTTTAACTCAATCAGCTCTTACGAGGGATTCAATTACTGTAGATGACGTCGATGAAAATGCAGATTTTAGCAATTTCAGCGTAAGTGAGCTGCTTAAAGCTTTACTTGAACGGAACAACGACCCTGTCATTGAAAGGATGATCTTGGCACTTTCCGAGAAGATTCCAAAAGAGATGATCGACTACGTAGAGGCCGATAAACGCTCACGGAGCCTCATTGTCAGTGGCCTCGAGGAAGCGCCACTCGACCTTAAGCCCTCTGAGCGCCAAAGGGAACTTGAAAATAAGGTGACTGATTTGCTTGATTTTTTGCAAGTCGAATGTCGGCCTGTGGACATCCATAGAGTTGGAAAGGGTGATTCTAATCGTCCTAGACTTGTCAAGATTCTGCTTCCTTCAAGATATTACTGGCGAATTGCTTTGGCTAATGCGAAAAATCTACGCTCTACTGGGTACCGGAATGTGTTCATAAGGAAAAGTTTAACAGCAGAAGAACGTAAGCGCGAGTATGAGCTCCGACAACAGGCAAAGGTGAGCTCAAGAGGGAATGGTCGTGTTCAAGTTTGAGTTGGTGAGTACTTCTGATCTATCGCGGTCTCAAATGACTCGAACTCATCAAACTTCGGGAAACGAGTAGGCGTGCATGGCGATTCAACCTCTCTGAAATGCTTTCTGCTTAACGCCCGTAGTATTGTGAATAAATTTGCAAATTTACATGCTTTTCTGAGCATCAAAAGACCAGATATCGTAGTGATAACCGAAACATGGCTACATTCTCATATTCTTGATTCTGAATTAATAATAAATCTGCCGTATAATGTATTTCGTCGCGACAGGATAGATAAAAAAGGCGGCGGAGTTTGTTTTTTGATCAACTCTTCCAT
>MU901655.1:0-16484 GCA_036418205.1 Ostertagia ostertagi | reverse complement strand
CAGTACCTTCCCTGATGGCGCGGGACCAAAGGTTTGTAAACCAAAATGTATAGCATAAAGCTCTACTCATGCTTGAGCCCAGCATCAATCCCGGTAGAGTGGTATGGGCTTTGATATTCTGACCCCTTTTCAATACTGCCCCAACCGAATGTGCGGATGCATCCACTTCTATAATAAAATTTGGGTCTGCTGCTCCCTCTGGAGGGGAAAAGGGAAGCTGCTATTCCCTTGGTCAGCCTATTTATCCAGTAATCAATATCGCGTTTTCCCTATCGGATAAAGACCATCTGTAGCTCAGAGAACACTCACGAGATTGTGCCTCTGCCACCGAGGAAGTCATCGTCCTGGATTGCCTCCTGTCCTCATCTGAAATCACAATACTCATGGAAGCTAAGGTTCCCATCCATCTCATCCTGGTATGTAAGGATGGTGCTTTTTCCTGAAGCATGCGCTTCAAGACGGCAATTGCCCTCTCTAATCTTTCCGACGAGATCGAGATCTCGAAAATGTTCAAATCTATATCAAATCCTAACCATTTTGTTTTGCAACATGGCAGCCAATTGCATTTTTCTGTTGCCTCAAACCATCCGAACATTTTGAGATCATCTCGAACGCCACTTGACGCATTCCATTCTGGAAGTGGCCCATATCAAACCATCATCAAGATACATTGCTACTCCTTTGCCTTCCCCTCTCTACGTTCTAATCAAAGGTCTGAGCATTTTAGTGGGGGAGCTGACGTAAGGCCGAAAGGGAGAACAGTGAATTTGTAGACTCTTTCATCCCATTCAAAACCCAGAAAACGTTGGCTACGCTCGCAACCCGTATATGGTGGTATCCACTTTTAAGGTCGAATGTTGTCATGAATCCCTCTATGGGCAAAAGATGTCTTATTTTGTCCACGTCATCAAACTTTACGTGTTCCTTTGTTGCGTATTTATTGAGAGTAGAAAGATCCAAAACAAGTCTCAATTTCTTACTTTCTGCCACACTGAGTGGATGAATGAATAGGTCGGCAGCTTGACTCTGTGCTACCTCCTCTTCTAACCGCGCCAGTCGACACTAACTCTGACGTCATCAACAAAGTTGGCATTATCCAGAGTCGATTTGCGATTACCAACTCTTGGAGGAGGTGAGGAGCTTCAAATGGGGATATTGTATCCATTAAACTATGGTACGGACAAGAACCAAGTAGCGTTTCGGCTCTGCAAAAGCCGTCCACCTGAGAGATGTTGATCACGAATTGAGCTAGGATAATGCTCATCGCATTTCCTAATGGGGCATTCATCCCTGCAGCGGCCCTCGTGTCCGCACAGAAAGCAGGGGCTCCTTGGTCTCACCGGCTTCTCCCTATGGCAGAACTTTTGTTAAGGTGAGCAAGGCGCGAAATGACGTCTATATCCGTTCCTTTCCATCCGTTCCATGAGCTGGTACTGGCTTGAATCTTGGCGCATAGCTGGACCTGCGGGAATCGGGTCGCCAGGCCGAATCCCTCCCTCGAAAGGGCCGGCTTCCAGCCATCGGAGAAGGTGATCTCTTCTTTTTTGATTTGATTTCTCTTCTTCTTTTCTCTGGGTATTTAGAGGAAACTTATCGTTGGTTCCAGGGCCCTCTGGCCATGTTTCTTGCGGTGTCGATAGCGGGGCGCGAGCCGCGGGTCGCGACGAAGCGGCCAGGGTGCGGGTGGGCGCGGATGGTGCGCGATATGCCTGGCGGCGCGGCCGCCGACGCGGTGCCGCCCCGAAAGAAAATACCCAGAGGCTTATCCGCGTTTTTTACGTTTTCTCCACTTTTCGAATTTCAATTCGCTGTAAGGAACTGACTCCTCCTCTTCCTCTTCATTTCCAACCCTATTAGATCTCTGCAGCTGTTCCAATACTGGTTGATAATGACGTCATTATGGCGATGGCATAGCTTTCACGACAAAGGGGGGTCGAATTTGGCTTAAGCCGTTTAGACACGGTGAGCACTTGAATGTGGCGTCAATTATGATACTGTGGCTGCAGTCACGTACAGTGCGGTGTATTGACGCGCAACTCTGAAATATTCGTTCGTTTACATACATACATTAAAGCTAGGCCCTTAATTAGGACAATCCCAGTTGGGAAGACATGAAGTACGAATTAAAGGGTTTTCGCCCCAACCCTAGGGAAGATGATACCGTCCTGGGCCGCAATGTGGCTCGGAGGGGCCAGTCGCCGACGCCGCGGGGCTAAGACGATGAACGTTCCAGCTTCTCACGGAACATTCCACGCTCTTACGCATGCTAAGTGACTGCCCTCACCCCTACCCCCCCCCTGAATTGGCTACATTCCCCCTGGCTCACGAATTTACTGTTGCCGCAACGCCGCGCGCGGCGACTGGCCCCCTCTGGGCCACATTGCGCCAAGTCCTGTTTTCTTTTCAACTTTCGGCTTTTCTTTTCGTCAGGTAGTCGTTTCGCGTTTCTATTGTGTCCGTTGATTACCCAGCGGTGTGAAATCTTTAATCTTTTCAATGTGTGTATGGTGGCAAAAAAAATTCTCTCACCCCGTTTATGACAATTTGAAAGTGCTTCATTTGGTCATCAGAAAAAAAATAAAAAGAAAAAAAAAAAAAAACTTTCAGATCTTTTCAGTGAGGTTTACACACAAAGAACCGAAAAGAAATGGATAAATTCCGTGCAATGGATAGACCTGGCATGGTGGCGATTGAACGCGGTAGTAATCGAAAGTTCAGCTGCTATAGAGTGGAATTCGACTGACGAGCAGTTGTTAGATGGCGACCTGCGGCAGCCTCAGATGCGATCTACCGTGTCATGTGGTACGGCCATCTAAGAAGGCCATGTTTCTGTTGGCCTTCTGTGGACAGCACAACATGTAGCTCGTGAAGGCGTTAAAACCCATAGGGGCAAGAGAGCGCAGCCTACCTGTGCATCACCTCGGATACTTAGCGGTACACCAGGTGGCTATTCATTGTCATGCTGTAGGTCAATCTGCATCCAACCATTACCACGAGATTGAGCAGAGTGGAAAGCGTGGCTCACTGGAGTTTCACACGAAAAGAGCATTACTGGCTTGTTCTTTGTACCAATTAAAAACATCTCATAGGCTTGACGAAGGTACTTTGCGTCGAAAAATGGCCGGATACAAGAAGTTGTTGTTCGATATTTCCAGAATATTTGAGTTTTCTGAGCCTTCAGCAATGGCATTCTGAATCCTACTAAATGTATGAACACACCTTCATAAAGTTAGGACAAGGAGACGCACACCCAGTTTCAAAGCCTTAAAGTCTACATAAATTTGAAGGAAAATAAACTAAATAATATATCCTAATAATGCGCAAAATAAAAGAAACGTTCATAGTCGCACTGCGTCTTCCTTTATACTAGTCGAATTATTTATACGGAGTTTTCATTGAACAGCCTTACGTTTTGAGCAGTTCGCATTCTTCGTTGGTCAATTATTTCATCTTGGTGCTTATGGTTAGCATCTACACACACGAAAGATGTCAGTTCCGCCAGTAAGGCATGAAGTTTGTTTCTCATGTGTTGATTTATGATCTGTCCATACGCGCCACAATCTTCGAGGTATAAAAAAGGATTTCATCAGTGACCCAGTTTCCGTTCGTAAAGGAGGTGGAGGATGGCGTGCATGTTAGACTGGCCTCGCGTAGGTTGAGCGGCATCTGGGATGACCTCCCTCGCAGCGTCCAGACGTTGCAACGCTAGTCCATTTTTGGATTGCTGCTACGGGGAGCCGGGGCAGCCTGCCGGAAGCCGAAAGTTGAAAAAGAACAGGACTTAACGAATATTTCAGAGTTGCGCGGGCAATGACGCCGCACTGTACGTGACTGCCAGCCAAAGTACCCATAACTTTGACGCCACATTCAAGTGTCACGGGCTGTTCCAACGCTTAAAGGGCGTCGAAATGTTCGCCAGGAGTTCGACGCTCAATGGCGGGGCATCGCTGTGATCGCTCGGATGCGCATAAATGCCGTGCGCGAGTCTCGCCAGTAGCCGATTGGGGGTCTAAGTGATGTGGTCCGACACCATGGCTTCGCCATTCTATGTGATTGGATATAATCCTGGATTAAGAGCACACTCAAACCAAGGAGGATAAGAAACTTCAAAAAAAAGCAGAGAGCTTGTCAGCATTCGACAAAAAGAATGTCTTCTCTACTGTAAAATTGGGGATCTAGATCGAACCTGATATTCTGAGAACGCAAAAGCTATCTGATCTAAATAGGTGAACAGATGTAAGCACACACTTGAAATGATAAAGGTGAATGTTTGAATCACCTCAGATCCGACATGATAGAATCGACTTATTCGTCAGATTTACGAATAGAATCACCTTCACATTTCCTGATAGATTCCCCTAATCCAGGATCCTCTTGTGTCCGAATGATAAGGTATAATTTCTGCAATATCGTACCTGCTGCTGTGACCTCTAGCAATGTTTTATTCCGCTATATGTGAATCTATAGTTCAGTGAATTAATGTTAATACCAGGCTGTAGAGATCCTTATTAACGGAAACCCAGCGAGTCGAATAATTATGAATTTCCGGGAAGCTGATTCGCGAAAGCTGCAACTCTTGGACTGAGACTAAACCTGGGGCTGAGATATCCTAGGATGGCATCGTAAACAACGATGCTTGTACAGATAACATGTATGTTATCGTCAATCATGTGAGAACATGATGAAATACAGTCATCCATGATGACGAATCCTCCTTTCCTGCTGTCGAGAAGCAGCACTTAATATGCCAGCTGAGCTAAATGACACATTCGCTAAAATTCTATATGAATGGCCTCTTAGTAAATATTTCTGTAAGCCATCCTAGACACAGATACAATGAAACTTGCTTATAATTTGGTGTTACAAATGTTTTAAATGCGCAAAGAAGGAAATTTTAAGGTGGCACCTACCATTGGGTGCCATTGTTCCACGCGGCGAACATAGTGGCACCCACCGGTGGGTACCATTGTCGTCAAAGGATTAAAAGACCGACTGGCAGTAACAGGGTTCATGTTCTGCATGTCGCCTCCTCCGCTCCATATTCACCCCTTGACTCCTTTTCCCTGTCAAATTCGTTCTTGTTTAGTAAATCTTCCTCCGTGTCATTGCTTGTCACCTGGTATGGTCCCGGGACAAACCAGGATACTGATCACTAGCCAGTAGATCACTCAAAATAGTAATTCAAGCCGCCAAGGACGCGTACTGTAGCCGACATAATTGCCAAGAAGACCAAGGCGGATGCAGGTCGCGAGGAAGTGGACCACGTGGATGAAGAACAGGTTAGAAAGGAACTCTGGCAAGACAACATTACATAAAGAAACACCGTTCCTAGGTGAGGTTGCTGCAATCACAAGAACTTGCGAAAAAGTTGTTAGTTATCACTTCAGGAAGCTATCAGAGGCCAAAGAGCAGCCATTTTGAGCTCTGTAGAAGCAGCCGCGACAGCTGCAACGGAAGAATCCCTTAACGGAGAAAGGGACATAGAAGAGTTTTTGATCGGGAGCGGACTGTCCGCTCCACAATTGTGATCAACCTTGACTGAAGCAGAGAGCAAGCTACAACGAATCTAACTTCAGCATCCTGCAGATGGGCTACCGTAACCCTGACGTGACATGCGTGCCCGCCGCAACCGCATACTTCGCACTCAGCTCGACGTCGCCCCTTAATGGCAAACACCGAATGTGCCAGTTTACCCAATCTTACTCTCCCTCGTTAAGGAATATGTATTGTCTGTTTCTGTGGGTGGTGTGGTTCACTAGGGCAGAAAGCAACTTTTTCGCGTTTCGCAGCGCGAAACATTTTTCGCTGCGGGAACCTCAGGTCCACCGCTGATCAGTGGACCTGAGGTTCCGCAGCGAAAAATGTTTAGCGCTGCGAAAGTGCAAAAAATCGCTTTCTGGCCTAGTGAACCACACCCCCAAAAGAAACCAACGAAAACACGCGCCAAAAGAAAACAAAGCATACGCGCGTCAAAAGGAATCAACGAAAAGCCAGCTAACGAAAGCGCGTGTCAGGGGGAACCAACGTAAACGCGCGCCAAAAGAATTCAATGGAAGCGCGTGTCAAAAAAGACCAACCTAAACGCGCGCCAAAAGAAACCATGCAAACACAAGCCAACGAAAGCGCGCGTCAGAGAAACCAACGAAAACACGCGCGAAAAGAAGCAGACAGTACTCAATATTCGGGCACTATTGCACTATTACAACCCCAGTGGGGGTGAGATGGGTCAAAAAAATAATTTTCGCTGAAACTTCTGCTATGGGGGTTATCGAGGGTCCTGATCACGAATATGATATCCATTTTTGGCGCTGGCGCCAAATTGGCGCCATGACTGATTATCACCAAATTCGCTGTAAACTTCTGTATAGGGTTATTCATTGGTTTATTTTGATCACGAATATGACACTCGTTTTTGACACTCCTGCTGTTTAACAAATATTTGCTGGTTCTTTAAGCGTCCTCACTTTAGCGCCTAGGACTAAGCCTAGGGGAGGGGAGGGGGTGAAACTCCGGAGTGGGTAAACCACGCACGAATAGCGCTCAACAACAAAAACGAATGTCATATTCGTAATCAGGACCCCAAATAACCCCTATACAGAAGTTTACAGCGAATTTAGTGGGAATCAGTCGTGGCGCCACCTGGCGCCAAATGGCGCCAGCGCCAAAAATGAATATCATATTCGTGATCAGGACCCTCGATAACCCCATAAGGAAAAGTTTCAGCGAAAAAGTTTTGACCCATCTTACCCCCACTGGGGTTGTAATAGTGCAATAGTGCCCATATTCATTGGCGAGGGAGAGTAAGACTGGGTAAACTGGCACATTCGGTGTTTGCATTACGAAATCCTAAGGGGCGGCGTCGAGCTGAGTGCGAAGTATGCGGTTGCGACGGGCACGCATGTCACATCAGGGTTACCGGTAGCGCATCTGCAGGATGCTGAAGTTAGATTCTTCGCTGAGCACAGCTAGGCTGTGACTCGATAAGTGTGTTTCACGTGAGATAAGTGGAAACAGCAACTCAAATCACCAAAGCCAAACAACGCAAGCAAGTTCTTGACATGTCTTAGCAAATTAAGACATGTCAAGAACTGTGATGTATTCTGAGAGAGAAGCTGACCATCATTGCCCTGCCCTGCCTTTTTTTTTTCCACATTCAGAAAAAGTGGCGCACCACAACATATCGGGCTTCCCGCAGGACTAAGCCTTGGGGGTGGGCAGGAGCTACGAAAAAGATGAGAATCTCTAACTCTGGAGTCCCCTTCCTTCGCCAAGGCTTAGCCCCTTTTCTAACAGAAAACAATGCGTCTAAACCGCGGTCTTTCCTCCTGTGCATTATCTTCGCATGAGCTCGGCATCTCTTGCGAATAGGGCCTTATTGCCGTTAATTTTTGTTGTTTTGTTGTTTTGTACGTTCGGCTTCCGAACTCTTGGATGAATGTCTGGTTCTTAACACCTGTTCCCGGTTTGTGTTCCGCTGTTAAGAGGCGTCCTCCGTAAGCTTTTTAACCCGTTTGTTTTCTGTTAGCCACGTTCGCCCAGCAAGAGGAGATGCGCCCGCCGTCGGACAACAGTACGCCAAGAAAGGGCTTTTTTAACCTCCAAACTTAAGCACGGTGCTGCAGCCCCCAAGGCAAAGGAAAAAGTTCCATCACGAAATGGCATACCACACCTGAAACCGCTAGCCATTTTGGTAACCCTTAAAGCGAACTCTTCCCCGCTCCTTCAGGCAACCACATTCTAATAATGAACAGACTGCTGCGCAGTAATACCCCCTCTTGTAGGGACCCCGAGGAAAAGACGATTAAGCTTCACCTTATGAATCCATAAACACACCCTTGAGCTTTGTGGCCTCAACTTGCTAGACTATGGTTTTGCACCGCCCAGCACTAATCGAACGAAACGAAACGCGCTCCAATGCGAAAGCCACGACGCATCCGCGCCAGGCCAACGATTTTGTCTTTTATGTTTTCTCGTGTTTTTCAATTTTTCTTTTACGATTTGCGAATGTTTGGCGAATATTTTGCACTGTTCCTCAGAGAATTCTGAACTGTATTTGAATAATTTTCGATTTTTCTACATCCGTGTTGATCTTACGCTGCTCTTCGACTTATATTGTTGGAGTAGTGTCGTCGGGCGAAAATGAGGAGTCGATTCTAGTTCTTTTCTCGTTTCACCATGATTGCTATATTGTATACTTGTTGATGTTATCGTCTCCGGCTCAAAGTATGAAAATCAAAGTGAATCAGGAACAAAGGTTACGTAACAAAGGATAGCGTCCTTCAAGCAATTGGATAACAGAAAACAAAGTAAATCTCTAACAGCTCATTTAGTTTTGGGTACGACGTACTAGAGAGAGGCTATGCAATTCATCGCTCTGAGCCACACATCAAAAGAACAAGTGACTCTTTCCATTCAGGTGAAATTGCTTGAATTCCCACAACCAAAAAAACTAGAGAACGTTTCTGGGTACGTTTGTGGGCCACTTTCGCACTAAAGGCAGATTTACGGGTAAAAGGGCTTCCATGCACTTTTGCACATAATTGTTGTGACTTCAGGCGATCGTTTCAATGGAATTTTGTTGGATAGTCCTGAAATATGGAAAGTCGCTCTCTGGATAGTGCCAGTTAATGTGCCGTTTCAAAGATTTGGTGTGTTCGCAGCTTATCTAAAGATATCCCAATACGCTATTTGAATTACTTCATAGCTTTCGCAGTTTTTGATTCCATGGGATAGTGAGCACGTCCATTTTTGATATCACTTAACCACTCAACCAAAATAATGTGCTTACCCACCCCTTATTCTCAATTAGTTCCTTAGGCATTAATCACATTCTGCGATCCACAGAGTATGCGAATTCATAAAGAATCAAAAGAATGGTATACTTGTTGAGCGCGAGGATCCGCGCACCCTAGAACGCGTACGCGAAGCGCCGGAGCGTTTGCGAAAAGAGTTCGGTCGCCTTCATTGTCGTGACCCCAGAGATTACGTGATGGGAGATTGGGATATTAAGCTGGAAAGATTCGATACGTATTGATTGGATAGTAGGAGATTGGTAGATCAGGCGTCTTTAGGCGAATCGATCAATGCGCGTTTGATAATTCGAGTGTGGTTCACTTGGACAGAGTTTCAAGCGCGAAACCAATTGCTCGCTGTGGGAGTTCCTGCTCGGGTCCACACAAATTGTTCGCTGAGCGTGTGACCTCGGGTCCACTGACGATCACCGGTGTACCTGGGGTCCCCGCAGCGAATCATCAATGGACCCGAGATTCCCGCAACGACACATGTTTCGCGCTGCGAAACGCGAAAAAGTCGCTTTCTGTCCTAATGGACCATACCCTGATAATTCGGCGCCTTTTCTTTGCCTGTTGTCCTACCAACACGCCCCCGAAAAAAAATGCAGGACGAAGATTTGGGCAAATATTGCCCACTTTCAAACTGTTTGATCTTTGGGCTGCTGTTTGGTGATGGAAATAGGAAAGGATTGTTTCTTACCGGTCAGTCTTAACAGCGAGTCAAAGTCGTGTGACTGGTCAAGTTAATGTCAAGTGTAGGGTCCGACTAAACCTTTTGTGACTGTTGAACGTGAATGTGTACAGACACGTCCAATTTGTACGTCAAGGGAGTGTATGGCTTAATCGTGGCATCAACAGTAAACGACACTGCTGATGGGGTGTGGTTCGTTAGGACAGAAAGCGACTTTTTCGCGTTCCGCAGCGCGACATTCTCCGCTGCGGGAACCTCGGGTCCACCGCCGATCATCAACAGTGGACCCGAGGTTCCCGCAGTGAATCATCAATGGACCCGAGATTACCCGCAACGAACAATGTTTCGCGCTGCGAATGCGAAAAAGTCGCGGTGCTAACTTAGTTTGGGGGGCCACGCGACGGCGCGGCACGCTCGCCTGGGCAGAGTCAACCCTGCGTTGCGCAGTTCTCAACGGCCACGTTGCGCAGTTTCGCCCGATTAGACACGTTCTCTCGCGCGAACATTCACACTCGCATGCTCGAGCCGTCTGCGTCTCCGCCCATACAGCGTGCGTTGAGGATCTCTCAACGTGCCGTTGCGAACTGCGCAACGCAGGACTCGCCTGGCATGTTCGGAAATCCGTGGGCCAGGGGGAGTGTAGGCAGTCTAGGGGGTGGGGGTGGGGGCAGTCACTTGACATGCGTGAAAAGCTGGAATGTTCGAGTTTACACTGTCTCGCTCGAGAGAGCCCAGGTGAGCAGACTGCCGCGCCGCCGCGTGCCCCCCCAACTAAGTTTAGAGGGAAGCTAACCAGACAGATTGTCCGCGTGCAGCGTGTATTCACACCACTTACTTCGCGCGCGCGCTACCGTATCCGAGCTCGTATGAAAGTCACGGACACACACTCTCTCTTCCCACTTTCGTTTTCTCTGCGCTCTCTCATGGGGGAGAGAATGCGTCGAGCAACCCCGCGCACTATACTAGGCGCCGTTTATGGATAACGTGGATGATGGCTCAAGCACCAGTTCAGCAGAGCTCCACTCTTCACCGTGCCCTAACCGGCAAAGAGTGATCGTGGTGGGCCGCTGAACTCGCCGCGCGCGTGCTTGGGCGGCATGTTGGGTTTACCTCCCTTGCCCTGCGCGCGAAGCGCGCGCGGCGTCGGCCTCGCCGCGGTAGCGGCGAGGCCGACGCCGCAACGCTTCTCCCATTTTTGTATGCAGCGTGTATTCACACCACTTGCGCTGCAAGTGGTGTGAATACACGCTGCAGCCGGACAATCCTGTCCGGTTAGCTTCCCTCGTACGATAGCATAACAAGTCGCTTCTTCTGGCTTATAATGAACCACGACGCTTGCTGATCAGCGTCAACGACGACTCACTGAATTAAGGAATACTTGTTCTACAAAAGTGATGCTTTTGTTCTAGATAGCAAATCGATTTGCCGATAATGTGATTACGGAGCATTTGACGATCATTTTGATCACACGGTGGAGTCATAAACGAACTGTTAACCAAATGACGAAGCCAAAATGTAACCCTGCATGGGCTGCAACTCCTTGAACAAGGCCAAACATGCTTCTAAATGGCACTACGATTCGGTGGGGTCGCACCACGCCCAAAACACCGCTACCTTCCTATAAATGTCATGGACGTGAATGTACGAAAAGGAGTTTCGTTTAGTAGCAGGCATCATCAAATAATGACATGACGATAGAATGCATATATCAATACCCACTGCACTTCTTGGGTCTGTTGATAATTGGTTTTTCCGCTCCCTTCCCTATCCCCCCCCCTCCTCCCTCCCTGCTGCCCTCCAGCTGCCACTGCAGCACCATGTGGAATGAATCAGAAGTGTGCTCAATAGTTGTTTATATAGCCGTTGGGGTGTCATCACAATCGTGCCATTGCAAAACATTGATAGCCGAAGCCCTGCGAGCTACTCAGGGGCCGTATGCAACAAGCCCCGCAGGTCTGAGGGGATATATCCCCTCGGTCGTATGCAACAAGCCCCGCTGCTGGCGAGGGGATATATCCCCTCGGTCGTATGCAACAAGCCCCGCTGCACTGAGGGGGATATATCCTCGGGGCTTGTTGCATACGACTGAGGGAGGGGGACGAATCCCCCTACTCTCGACTAGGGGGATTCATCCCCCGGCTTCGGTCAGTTGGACTTTCGACGCGTTAGCGTCGTGGTCGAGCTGACCTCGGGATGTCGGTGATGAAGTTCCCATACGGAGCAAACCCTGCCAGTTAGGATTGTCCTTTTTCTTCTTCTTTGTGACGCTCACTTATAGGATAATTCCAACTCAACGTTTATTATTTTGGCGCACTTTGATTTTGCAATATTCTCGCTTCGAAAAAAGAAAACGGCTTCTGTAGAAGAAACCCTCAGTGCATTCGCTCATAATCAGCACCTCATAGCATTCGTGGCATAGACGCATGTCTATCTCTCTCGAGAGCTCCCTCGTGGTTCCTTCGAAGGTCGACGGACTACTTGAACCCAGCCCTTTAAACCCCCTCTGCGCTCTCTCGCGGGTCCCTCTCCTCTCTAAGGCTTAGTCCTAGGACATTCACCCGTTCTCTAATCGTCTGTGCTCTAGCCGTCGCGGCAGGATTAAGGCATTAACCACAGGTGAATTTGTGAAAAAAAGTATGGTTGGCCTGAGAATTTGGATGAAATCATCATAAAAAAAAGAAAGCGGAATCAAACGGATCAAGACTGAACTACAGTGCAAATGGGAACACAATGCTTTATCACCGAAATCCCGAAGCTCGACCGCGACGCTAACGCGTCGAAAGTCCAACTGACCGAAGCCGGGGGATGAATCCCCCTAGTCGAGAGTAGGGGGATTCGTCCCCCTCCCTCAGTCGTATGCAACAAGCCCCCCGGGATATATCCCCTCAGTGCAGCGGGGCTTGTTGCATACGGCCGAGGGGATATGTCCCCTCGCCAGCAGCGGGGCTTGTTGCATACGGCCCCGAGATCTTGTTAGGGAAGCTTGTTTCTCCAATTAGCTGCTTATCCCTTCAATCATTTTTGCGTGACGGACACCACCCTACATACATCACATACATACATGCAAACCGACGACATAAAGTTAATCGGTTTATAAAAATAAGAATGGTTCTGCGTGTCGGCTTGCGCTTAGGCTCACTCTTACCGACTTAAAGCTTACCCATCTTCCAACAATGCCGAAGGAAGCGCCAGAATCAAGTGATGTTAAAGGGAGGAGCATGGTCTAGGTTCAAAAGTGGGCAGCCTGAAAAAACTCGTCCTGTCTTTTTCAGGGTGTAGGTTTAAGCGAGGACAGAGTGAGGTGTAACTAACTATCCTAATCTCCTACTCTACTACTATCCTACTATCGTAATCTCGTAATCTACTGCTCTCCAGCAATTTCAGTCATTACGTATCTAATCTTTTCAGCGGAGTATCCCACTCTACTGATATCCTAATCTCCCAATCAATACATATCTCTCCATCTAGCCTACTGACTGTCCCTAGCTCTCGAAACGGCGAATTACAAACGCGGCCTAAGAGATACCGCTCAGTTCCATCCCATCGGAATCTTTTACTGCGGGAGCGAAGCGCCATTCCCTATCCTATTGATTGATCCATATCATATGTAACTCTTTTCACGGCTCCACTCGCTCTGATTGACTAGAGTCGCAAGACTAAGAACAATTCATTAGAGTGCTGGTGTTCGAAGAACTCGTCCAATGAAGTTCGATGCTAGTGTAAACATGAAATTCTGTGTAACAGCCTTTCAAAAAAATCGAATCATAAGAATACAATTCGGTCCATTCCACGATCACTGCCCCTGGGTTTCAAATCGCGAATTCCTGCAATTCTCGCGAAGTCATAATAGCGCGGGCAGCATTGCCCACTTACATATATTTCACCTACCTGTATCAATTGCAATCACCTGTCGTACGACGTTGATCATCGAATTGCTCGAGCGGGCGCCAGCAACGTCTCCATTCGTCCCTGTCGCGTGCAAGAGTTGTCCAGTGGACCCTCCTCGCTCGAGGGACACGTGTCCTTCATTCCTTTCGTTCAGAGCTTTCGTGAAGAAGTCTGACCATCGGGCCGGCGGTCGTCCAGGTGTTCGTTTGACGTCCCGAGGGATCCAGTCGGTAACCGCTCTGGTCCAACGGTTCATCACCAAAACCGCATGAACATAATTTCCGACCTAAACCGTCCGATTCCTTGCGCGAAAAAACGGCACGTCCCTGATCCTCCTGACCAGTTGACTGGTAGTTCCGGAAAGCTGCCGGAGTCCCCTCTGCACTTGCGTGTATAGGGTGACCCCAGGAAAGCCTTCCTGCTAGGGCAGGAAGGACAGCGGAATCGAAGAGGTGGGCACGGAGCCGGATGTTCTTCGTCTTCTTCACTACTCCCTCGATGTTCTTGTACGCTCCCCAAGCCGCTCGTTTCCTCCTGCTCAGCTCTGGAGCTAGATCGTTCATCATATTGATTTCCCGACCTAGGTACACGTAGCTGGAGCATTCGGTGAATTTTCGATTCCGTTGAGCGCGCGAATGTGGCTCATTAGCCAATCCGTTTTCATAAGATTGTCTTACGTTAATGTTCAACTGCCAGACCGACCTTACCACAGGCGCAGTCGAAATCAGCCAGCATTCGCTCCGCTTGCTCGATGTTCGGCGTTATAAAAACGATGTCGTCAGCAAAACGAAGGTGGTGTAGTTGCCGGCCGTCGACCTTCACTCCCATGTCTTCCCATTCCAGTTGACGCATGACGTTCTCGAGAGCGGCGCTGAAGAGTTTGGGCGAGATGGTGTCGCCCTGTCGAACCCCTCTCTTGACGTCGATGATGACCTCCTTGTAGAATGGTGAGATTCTGGTCGTAAAGTTGCTGTAGAGCTCACGAAGAATCTTGATGTACTGAGTAGGGACGCCCTGGTTGCCCAAGGCTTCGATGACCGCTTCTGTCTCCACAGAGTCGAAGGCCTTCTTCAAGTCGATGAACGTGAGACAAAGCGGCATCTTGTACTCTCGTGAAACTTCAATGAGTCTTGTAACCGTGTGGATATGGTCGATCGTGCTGAACCCTCTTCGAAACCCTGCTTGCTCGCATGGCTGTCCTTCATCCCCAGTTTTTATGTAATGACCTGTTAAGGATGACTCGAGTGAATAGCTTGTAGATTACAGACAGCAGGCAGATTGAGCGATAGTTGCCAATCGTCCAGGTCTCCCTTCTTGTACAGCAACACGGTCCTGCTGGTTTTCCACGGAGTGGGTACCTTGCATTCCGACAGGCGTACTCCGTGTAAGGAGTCGGGCCAGGGTTCTGATGATATACTGGCGGTGCATTCTTCAGATGTTCCGGTTTAACCCTGTCGAGACCGGGTGCTGTACGATTCTTCACCGACTTGATGGCGTGTCGGACTTCGGAAGAGAGAACTGAGGGGACAACGTATCCATCCTCTTGCGGTTGATAAGTAGGCAGATGGACATGGCTATCGAAGAGATCCGAGTAGAAGTCGTGGATGACTTTCTCCATTGCCCTTCGGGATGCAGTAACTGTTCCATCCGAACGTCGGAGGCAGGTCATCTTGGTCTTGTGGCTGGCAAAGCTTCGGCGGGCATTGCGGATGCTCCTCCCAGCCCTCCCTCGGCGCTTCAGCTAATACTGCTGCTCTTCGCTCCTTGAGATCTTCCTTTATCGCCTCTCTGCATAGCTTCGCAAGCTCGGACGTGAGTCGGTGATTGCCTGCAGCTCGTGCGGCTCCACGCTGGCGTATCAGTTCGAGAGTTTCCGGAGACAGACGTCCCTTGGTGACTTTCAAACTCTCTGCCTTCTTGCCACAATCGTGAAGATGTTCAACGAGCCGATAGTACTCCTCGTCGATGTTTTCGATGACGGAATCCTCCCATAAGCTGATGAGGGAAGCGAAGTGGTCCATCGCGCGATTTGTGCTAATCGCAGAAATCGCAAGTGTCTCATTTGACCATTTAAAACACTGAGGTTGAAACAAGTAGAATCGTGAACAGTCGCCATTTAGAAAGTGATATTGACTATCTCAGCGGAAGCTTCTATATACCCGCTCCCTTTTTAACACATTCACGACGACGCCCCTTTTCCACTTTTCGGTCGCGTGGGACGGACGCGATTTTGTGGGCGCCGCCGCCTCACCACATAACCGCAGATTTTGTTTTGTAAATGAACAAAAACATGAATGTCACAAAATAATTTCTGCAATGTCCAATGCGTAAAGATTATCTAAACATATAACAGTAGGATTTCGATCAGAACGACAAATAGTGGTTACGAAAAGAGAGCATTTATTCACTTTCCCCGTGAAGGAATTTAAAAGCATTTTACACTCGATTACGAGGTTTGCCCACCTATCTGTCCATTCCTAGCGCCTGGCAAGCGATTATCAGTTGGCAGCCCATATGGGCTGCCATCGTCCCAGGAGCGCATGTTGTTGGCAGCCCATATGGCGGCCATCGCGTGAATGTGTTAATCACTAAGGAACATAAGAGTTCTCTGAAGGATCCACATTGAGGCGAGGTGGAGTGCGACGAGTCTGTGTTGAGCGTCAAAGTTGCGTAGTCGCTTGAGTTAGCAGATGCGGCGTCTCCGCTGTTTCCAGCGGCGTTTTGTCCATAACAGGTGCAGGCTCGGCGTGGACCAGTGTGAGGCCGGACTAGTCTCCACTTGGTCGGCCATACGCGTCGTGGTCTCGTAGTTTCCATTTGATCCACATGCTGATTCCATATAGATTTCCACAGCGTACTTGATATATAACGTTCCAAGGCGTTGAGTGACGATTCCGGGAGTCCAAGTGCTTCGTGTTCCGCGGTAATCTTTCACATAGACAGCATCATCAACCTTGAAGTATCGTCGTTGTGATCCATTGTGTCGATTGAATTGGTCCTCCATTTTGTAACGCGTTATCCCATATTGACCTGTGTCTGTGGCATCATAAAGTCCAGATCGGTGCGAAGTTTTCGTCCCAGAAAGTCTTCAGCTGGTTACAAGTGGTCGGGTC
>MU901638.1:0-18356 GCA_036418205.1 Ostertagia ostertagi | reverse complement strand
AATTTATACGATTTCTTCATACGAATATTTCTAGCCAGTGCAAAATCAAAGTCGTGCTTGAGTTGGTAGACTCACGTTATTGACGAATGATAATGCTAATGTAATAATGATAGAATGAGGATTTCCATCGGTTCCCGCATCACAACGAGCATCAAAAATTCTCTAAAACTCACCACTTTGACTTGTTTTTATTGGATAACTGCTGTTTTACGCCGCAGAAGTTATCACAAGAATGCTGAGTTGTGGGCAAAACTTTCGCCCCAGCCGGGATTCGTACCCGGATCTCTTGCTTTCCGGGCAATTGTGCTACCAGTTACACCACCGGGGCACCATTTCACCCAACTCGGCTTGAAGCTGGGATTTGCACCCGGAAAGCAGAGATCCGGGCACAAATCCCGGCTGAAGTGAAACTGAAAGTTTTGCCCACAACTCAGCATTCTTGTGGTAATTCTTTAGAGGTATGGATAGTGAGGCTGTCGAACTGATTCTGTTGTTGGTATCAAAACAGGATACTTCGGTATATTGATCGATTTTGTAGTCGCTATGAGTGTAAATAAAAGTATCATACTTTCTACAAGTGGGTATCAGCTCTTATCACTCCATATCGATCGATTTCTCTCTCACCCATCACCAATATCCCCACCTTACCCTCTGATATGCCAGTACTCACTTCGCAATTATCAACTTTTATCACTTTCTATCACCCACTATTTCGGTCTCTGTTCCAGCCTACATGATGCTTATGATTGCAAATATTCCAATGTCAGCGCGAATAGCATGAAGAATCGGGGACTTCACGTTATGATTTCCTATCACTTCTTATCATTATTTACAATATAATATCACCTCTTGTGACATCGCCTTTGTCACTTACCTTTCGGACGATTTGCTATAACTTTTTCAACTCCACCTTACCATATTGTATTATACATATAATTCACACATCTGATGGCATCTATTGCAACTTTTTCTGTCGATGTTCCTCACCAAAACGTGCATCACTATTGATTTTCTGCGAATAATGTGTATTATTCTAAAAATTCTTGCCCCAGAGAGTGGACTTGATGACGATTTTTCTGTTGTGGTTGTGAGGCTGAAGGTTTCTACAATTCCAAATGGCAGTCGAATGCATGGCGTATCGCTAGTTAATTGGCCAGCGACAAGAGTGATCCTATTCCAATTCCGGATGTCTTTGAGTGCAGAGAGTATAGAAGGGGAGAGGGGAGCAGGTCACGGCTCAACGCTTTCGGCTGCCGGATCGGAAGTCAACGAGCCCCATAGTGGCCCACCTTCGCCACACCTCACCAACCACCGCTATTCACATCTCAATACTGCCTATGTCTTCCATTCACATCAATTGCTACCGTATACCTCAAATTTAGTTTAGTATGGACTCTTTTCAGTACGGGCTCCCAAATTTCAGCGTATTTGTGCGAACCAAATTGCAAGTATTGCTACTGACTGGGCGGCAATGTTGTGTCAATTCTCAGCCTTTTTTGCTACTTTTAGCTGAAGGCATTCTCCCTAAGACCTGAGCCTTCAGCCAGCTGGATTTGACAGGGACTTAGAAGAAATGTATAAGAAATCGCGGGTTTTCATAGAAACCCTACACGTGGGCTAGATTTTCTCCCCAAATATTCGAGACAGGGGTGAAACTCCGGAATTTCTGAGGCCTTTTTGGTGAAGCGCCCCACTAGAATACGTCAGGGTTACGTAAGGGCTGAAAAGTCGGCTATGAACTTTTAGCGGACGAAAACATTTCCTGTGACAGTTGTTGGTGTAATTTTGTGGGTAGAAGCGTCACCCGTCTACCTAAAAGGACATAAGACCCATCAAAGACTCAGCTTTCGACGGCCCGTTGCGTCGTTAATGAAGCTGGTTGTTTCTCCTTATGACACTTTCTTTTAGCTTAAAGGAATCTTGCGCGGAAAATTCTTGCACTCTTTCCTAACATGAATATGTCAGTTGTGATCACTGGAAATAGCACACAAAGTTTCACGCATGAAGATTCGGTTTCTGAAGAGAAACAAACGTACAAAAACTACACGTTATGGACCATCGAAGGACCAGGAGGCAGAGCCAGGCGAGGCATGGAAAGAAGACGGCGTTTGGCCGGCTACGTACCAGGCGACGCAATGAGAGAATCGGGTTAAAGCGCGCGATTTCGGAGAGTGGAGACAAATCGATCGATGGAATAGGATGGAGTAGAAGTGTAAGATGTGAATGCAACGAAGCAGAAGGCCAGAAAGAGCTTCTAGTGAATGCACTCCAAGAACCAAGTTTGAGCATCCCCGTCGCCAGCATTCGTGAAAGACGTCCGTGGGCAATTCGAACGCGTAGCAGCCTTTTCGAGTTTTCGAATTTCTAATCAAAACGAAAGCAATACTTCAGTTCTTTTCACTATTATCGTGGATAATGAGTCTCAAGCCAGTGATTTATGGCTGAAATAGAATCATGATTTTTCCGCGCAAGATTCCTTTAAGACATTTGAATGCACTCTAAATCTGTCTGTTGCAGTTTACTACTGATGTCATCGTTGTTAGAGTAAAGCTGTCCATAGTCTAGCTCTATGGTCATTTGTGATGAAATGTGCCTTCGTCCATCCCTTAATTACCGCATGGCTAACGGTCTGGCTTTTATTTTCTTCAAAATTGGATGCAATGGGAATGACTGAAATTGCATCGCTCTTCTATTTATTATTCACTCAGCTTTCGGATAATTCACAGAACTCTGGTATTGTTCCCTTTCCGTTTGCATTCTTGGAAATTTGACATTCTGATGACCAAAAAGAACCTTACCATTTTGGTCCGATCTCCCAGATTCATTATCTCCATATATGAAGTCGCGTGTGCTTATTTTTGCTCGTTTCACCAGTTTTCTAACCTTTCTAACTTGCTATTTTTTGCAGTTTTTTGGCCTCCGTTGCAGGTAGGGAGCTGGGGCGGGGAGGGGATGGGAGTGGGGAAGAGGGGAGAGAAGAAGGTGTGAGGCTGGGTACGCCATCAGGTCTTTGTTTGGTTCACAAATCTGACCCTACGCTTGATAACCGTGCCTCAAGCTCAAGCTGAAGAGAGCTCCATAGCTCTAACCGTGCTCATTACGGTAAGAACTATAGCGCTCTCTTGGATGCCAAAAACACTAGCTGGTTATTGTAAGGCTCTGCAGGTGATCAAATGGGTCAAACCTAGGTCCAATAACCGAGCTTTAGGAGAAAGCCAAAGGCGCGGCGTATCTCATGATGGACCTAAGTAAGCGATTCCTTTGATGTCTCAGTCTAATAATTCTTCTAAATATATTGGGAAATTCTTATTTGTGAGTATTCGGGCTAGGAATGCAGAGCATGACATCATTGTGTCAAACGTAGAATTGCTTTTATGGTTAGAAGAATCCCACTATAAAATAAGATAGGCATATTCCACAATAAGTTCTGACGGATTAGCCCCACCATTGGACGAAATTATTCAATAGGGCAGGGGATATGCCGTTCCTGGGCTAGGAAAGTGTGCGTCAGGAAAGCCAGGGCCTCGTCAGACCGCCGTTCCTCTTGCCCACAATGCAACACACTATGGTTCGAGGTATTTGAATTCATGTTCATCTGTTCTCTCGCCTCGGCGCACAGTCTCTCTTGGACTAACCGTCCCTGTCTGTCTTGCTAACTGGCCAAATCCACGACAAAAATGCTTTCATTTTAGGTTTTCGGCAGTCCTCTCCTTTTTTAATTATGGCTCACGTTTTCCAACTTTGCTGTCTCATTGGCCACAACGGAATATAGAAACACCAACTTGGTTTTGGAAAATATCTTTATTGACTCGGTATAGTTAGAATTAGGTGCACTGTATTCTAAATATCATGCAGAAAGGTTCATGGGTCAGAAAGACGAGAGCGGTTTTTCAGTATGGTGATTTGTTTCCACCGTAATCTACTTTGGAGCGCGCTGTTGAACATTGGAGCGCGCATTCAACAGGAGCAAGAACACAGATATCCTTTAACGGAACTAACCATAAGTCTGGATCATTTCAGCACCTATTTCCGTGACTCCTCTAGGCTAGGCTAGCAATTATGTTATTTCCTCTCTATTCACAATATTTCATGGAACATTTATGAAAAGTGATGTGAGTCTGAGCAGATTTGCAGCAGATTGCTAGATGAACAACATTGTGCGCAAAGGGACCGGAAGAGCGATGATGTTATGGAAAATCGGGATGAGTGTCAATTCACTCAGTGTATTTAGTCCTCCACTTCCTGCTTTCTCTTTCATTCACATGATTTATTAATTCCTCCAATTTCACTTTCATCATTACTTGGCTCCATCAGTAGTGCTCCTTTGGAGAATGAGGATTCGAGGTAGGGTAGCTCGCGGAATACGCCATGCACCCAAAACTCTTATAAGTATCCTTAAACGCATTGTAACCCGAATTGAGCAAAGATCTGCCGAGGTGTCACACCTGACAATTCGGATGAGAGCTTTCACTTGAACATCCACTAAACTCGGCCGATCTTTGCTCAATTCGTGTTACAATGCGTTTATGTTCTTATAACTCATAACATTCTTATAAGAGTTCGGGTTGCATGGCGCAGCTACTCTAGTTCGAATCCTGATTCTCAAAAGGAGCACTACGAGACAAGCACTTAACCCCCATTTTCAAGGGTTTGACAGTTTTGGCGATAACAGAGGTCTTAACTTAGAGCAACAAAACGTATGCAAAAGGCCAATATGTCGAATGCCTTGTAAGGAAGATAATACGGTAGAGTTGAGGAAAAAATTCAAGTTGTAACCTAACCCGTGAAATCATGTATTGATCGACAGCACCCGTTCTCCTAACATGCCTTCGCCCAGCCTCTAGGAATCCAACGTTTGAGTACGGGCAGCTTAAAATGACATGTACAACAATCTGATATGATATTGGGCTGAACCATAATTTCTGGCCGAATTTCGACACTTTCATTTCATTGAGTTTTTTCTTTCCTGGAGAATAACTGATCAACAATATAACCACCGTCGCAATCGCTGATATGCGTTCATTTGCTAGGCAGCGAATGGATGCATTCCTCTCAAAACGAGTGGAGCTATGGGATGAAGAGTTCGGAGAGGTCGTTTTTGGGTGGTTGTATTCAGTGACCCCTTTCTCTCGAAGGTACTGCTTCAGGGCATCGAGAAGGGGATAGTGCGATGAAGTAATGTTAGGGCTATACGATAGATGTGGTATCGCGATCCAGCCAGTTTCCCTCAGAAGGTGGCGAGTTATCTTCGCAATGTAAGGTCGGGCGTTCATCCGGAGGAAGGAGATTTTGAGACGTTTCGAATGGTTCTCTCGCACTGCTGCGGCCAACCTCGGGAGTTATTCCATGGTTATCTTCGCAGTGGTTGTCTATATAAGATGAAGCGGTTCTCAAAGTGGGATACCCGACCAATCCTACAAATGGGGGTAATATTCTCTGACGAAAGAGGTCGGGTTTTGGGTGAGATGGTGGGTTCAGGCTGCGAGATAGCCATAAGGCGTGCCGCGTGTTGTTGTCGTAGTGGACTCATGACTCATCTCCACTGGTGACCGACTAGGGAAAGTCCAGGCTATGCCTGCGCAGAATGAAATTTCTGCAGATGGTCAGGTCTGCTTCTCGGTCATGGTCAGAGATGCATGCCGTTCCCATCGAAACTTCATTCTGCTACAGCCCGTTTCATTCAGACAGCTTGCGGTGGTGCATCGGCTGTGCCCAGGTATCTGCTACAAATTCTCAGGTGGTAGCGTCCGGGTGAACTTCCGATTCACAGCGCAATGGATCCTCATCGAAAGTGACTGGGGGCTTAGGATGAGGTCAAACTTTGCAGCTTGTATCGCCTTTGCCGATGCTTTCAAGCCAATAGCCCAGTGCCCGATCAGTAGCAAAGACTGAGGCAAACACAGCGCTGGTCTTGCCTACTGCACTCCTTGCAAGGTTCTTCTTCAAATGATCGTTAAGCATAATCGCCTGCTTTGTCGTTGATCCATTTCGATCCCTACTTACTTATTCCACTGCCCTTTGACCTTCTGGAACATCCTAGTTTAAGGTACTGATGCCTCCTTCAACATACTAACTTATTTCGTAATGACACTAATTTGACATGAAGAAAATTGATTCTGAAAAAATTCGGCCAGGAATTATGGATCAACCCAAATACTTGCATGGTTTTTAAGATACTAACTGGGATTTCCAAAATTGATGCGTCCAAATTCTTCAGTAGGATCGAATCTAGAACCAGGGGTGGTTCGGTGAAAATTTCATATGCAACGCCTCGAACCAATTTGAAGCTTCACAGTTTTCACCTGTAGAGCAGGCTCAGTTTTTATCTCCCTTAAATCAAAAGTTGCACTACTTTCTCCTGCTTTTATGCACTTTAAACGCCTTGCGAAGAAAGAACTGTTGAGTTTTTACTTCAGTTGTAATGATGGTTCTGTTATATCGCTGTTGTTTTGACTTCTATCGTATAACCATCTAAATAACAAATAAATAAATAATAAATCAATAAGGCGACTCCGACGTACTTATAATAATGTCACTGCACCATAATTTTCATCTCATTCAAAAACTCATGTTCCCCCCCCCCCCAAAAAAAAACTCGCGGATGGCCAGGGCTTGCCCCCCCCCCATTCTTCCCTTTACATAAATACCGTTCCCATATTCCTGCAATTGTTTCGTTTTTCTCTTATTCGGCCCTCTGTTAATGGCGTCATTGGCAATGGTTGACGAAGAACTGGCGGACGGCTGGCGGTGTCTCACTCACTGCGTTGCTCGAGTCGTGTGTGGCACTCCTTTCCGCTCCTATCAATCACTCGTTTTCGCTTCGTTAACTAAGCCAGTTGATTTTTCCATCATCAGCTATCTCCGCAGTTTGTGGTAATAACATGTAGGAGTTAAGTCAGCTGAAAGCCCACACCATAGTTTCTCCTCTTGCCTCACCGCATTATCGACAATCACTGGAGATCCTCAACCTGGCAAGGCATCGTTTCAATGGAGGATTTCCCACGCTGGATCTCCCACATCGCAATTCCTCTAACACTTCGCTTATATGGCCGGCCGAAAAAACCACGTGAAAAGGGCTCCGCACGTGCTCCGATAGTCTGAATCGAATGAACAGCAAGTATAGGGTTGTTCTTCGGGTAACTTAGCCACGCCCACAACCAAATGTGAGAGGTAAGATGATGTTCCTATCTGATCTGGGCCTATCGCAATATACGGGGGCACCCTACAACTAACCCTAAGAGGGGAGGAGCTCAAGGGGCAAATGAGGGATGGAGTCTCTGGAGTCCTCCTCTCATGAGTCGAAAGCTCGCCCTCTTCTAACCACCAATAGCATACATTATACGAAGTTATACGAGTATTGCCATCACAATGCCCCCGCATCTTGTGATAGCGTACGGATCTGTATTGCGATGCCAAGTCCTAGAATTTGAAGGGTCCCCTGAGGGGTTTTGGGGGATTTGCGCCTTATTCGACTGGAATGTTCAACTCTGTTTAGAGGCGCGTTTCAATACTTGTTGTTTTTGTAATATTTCTCAGCTAATTATACTCTCACCTTTCCCGATCAAGTGGCATTCTCGGGAGCGGTCGTGAAGGCATCAGATACCCCTTGAGTTTGGGGGGTCACTGCAGACTTCACAATGCAAGTGACGACAGGCTCCAAACAATGTGATGTTACTGCAACGAAACTAACTAATCGGTTAGCGAAATCAAATTAATCGGGTTTCAAGTCTAAATTTATATAGGGTCTGCATCCAAGCAAGGGGGCGGGGCATGGGGGCGGGCGGGGGGCATGTGGTGTGGCAGTTCTTGCCGGCTTCAGAAATTTCAATTTCTGCAAGGGGGAGGGGGAATCCCCGGGATGCGTGAACCATTTCGCTCAAACTTTTACACCCACCCCGGAGTTTCCTTCCCTTGAAAAAAGTGGATTACTCATGCAAAGAAACTTGTCGGCACTACAATGCCCCCCATTACATGGATGAAACTCTCATGCTGTTGGCATTAGCAAGTATACATTTATCAATTATAAGCTATTATTGTGAACTAATAGTTATCAATTCTATGTATTTTGAGGCTGTCGTCATTTGTGTTGTAGGGTCTGCAGAGTAGGCTGCCGAAACCAAGGGTATGTACGGGGGGGGGTAACAGTTCAGAGGTGGGTGGTCCAGTCTATTTCCCCGAGCGCAATTCCTTTACCTTTTGACGCACTCTACATATGCTACCGTATTACTTTGTACTTTTGACACTCTTATAGTCAGTACATCTATGTTGAAATTCCAATGCTCTGAATTTCAAATTCAATGAAGTTTAGGACGAATGATTATCCTCAAATCGCATTAGTTGGTGGTTTAGTTACAGGGCCATTCTGCTGTTTTCATCCACTGAGCCGGTACTGTTGGCCATAGATGACAGCCATAGATACAATCCGTGTTTCTGTAATTGTAGCAAACAAAACCACGGAGCCTTCCTTACGATCACTTTTTAGAGTGATTTTTTGGACCTTTTGGAGTGATTTTCCATTGGTATGAACGCAGATACGGTCCTGGCTACACAATCCATAGGCTCGTTTCCCATTCAACGCGTGTTGTCTCATTTCTGACGAGAGTTCGATTGCATGACCCATCCCTTCCGTTCTTTTCAACGTTGAGTTATCTCTGCATGATTCGCGCAATTCATTTTTGAAAAAAATTAGCCTTATTTTCTTGCTCCATATTGTTCTTTATTCTTCTTCTAGTACTACAGAATGCCTGCCCGTTGCTTGCTGTGCCGTGTGCACACCGGCACAACTCAAAACCGTTGTATGCATTGGAAAGTTTTAATTAACCAAGCCGCCTGGCAGCCGAAGCAGATCCGTGGGCTTATTTTCCAAACGCGACATTGGCTTAGCCAGTAAGTCGAAGGCATTGAGGGAAGTCTACGCTAGCCATGGCTAGGATTTGGAGTCTAAGCGCCCGGTGATTATGCTCCACCAGCTGGTGCTAAGACGCGCCGATCTCTCCACCGTCATTTGCAGAAGACTTAATTCGGCTCATTAGAATATTCCTTAAAGGACGAATTCACGATCAGAGGGAAAATCGAATTAGGAAGAATTCACCTGGTTGAGGGACCCGCGGAGCTCCTAAGTGTGCGAACTGAAGCACAATTTGCACAGGAGGAGTTGACCTCGTTGACCTATTAAGGTTTAATCCCGCCGCGGCTGGTCAGTGCACGCCCACCGATCATCTGATCACTCGCCGCAGGTCTATACGTGGCGAGTGATTAGATAGGTGAGAGAGCGTAGTGTTGAAGAGGGCACAGCGATGATAGTCGCATCAATGCTCAAATCAACGGGCAAGGAAGGGGTCCCATTTCTCGGGTTCTGGGCCGTTTCTCATGGTTTTCCTTCTTTCGTGTACCACTCACCATCGCTAGGTTAATTTGAAATGGGTTGCCTTTCCATCGTGAATTCGTCCTTTAATTTGCCTAAATTTTGTATTCACTGGACGGTCACATTAAAATTCCGCAACCCTTCTCATTCAGAATCCAGAGTGGTTTTCACAGCCGAAGGTCAACTGATTCGACCAGATTCTACTAACCTAAATTCCCGGTGTTTCCCAAGAGCTAAAGTATGACAAAGAGGGAGCTCTACAGAGAAGTTAATGCGCCACACGAAGCGTTAGCTCAACTGCAAAGGAAGCGAGTTGTAAACACTTTCTCGAAAAAGAGGGACGGTGCCCAGTTAACTGAAGCATTTGGCATGAAAATCGGCCCCCCCCCCCCCCGCCTTAATTGCTCCACGCCTTATTTATGATTGGTGATTTAGGGGTTGTGCCGCCAGCACCACACACCTGGACAAATCAACTGGAGCATGTGTTGGGCAATGGTGCTACCAAATGGCGTTGCGGTCAAAAATCCCCTTCCGTTTCTCGTCCATCCGTCCGCCGTTTTAGCCTGCTGTCCGTCCTTGAGCGAAGATCAACGGCCAAGCAATGGGGTCCCGTTTTGTGTGCTCTTGACAGATTTCTCTGCTTTTCTCGCCACTGGCGTACTATTAGCACCCCATGTCCTCTAAACCCCTCCAGACTGTCGTAATTGCTCCCTATGATAGTTCAATTGAAAATTAGAACGAATAAAAGCTCACAAGGCTCTTTGAACAATTGGGTAAGTCATCGCGCCTACACGTGTCTCTATGGAAAACTTTCCATGAGAAGTGACAAAACGGAACGTTGATTAATCGATAGAGGAAATAGCAATATGGTCCTATGTGAGCCGTCGTCGGGTCCGAGAATAACCGTTCACTCTCTTCAACGAATTCGATTGATCGTTGTTCGCTGGATATGGCCTCCCCCCGTTCCTGCTTTTATTTGTATAGGCATCCATAATTTAACTCAGTCCCACCAGAAAAGTGGTGATAGGCCAAGGGATCTCATGAGTTCCATAACAGTTTATCATTTGATAAAGCTTTTTCAGAGTTAATTAGATTAGTTACGTAAGTCGCCGTTTGAGTTACAACTATATGACGCCAGTCCAAACACCAAGAGAAACTGCGCGTTTAACGGATACGGCACGTTGAAAGTAGAGAATTATAAAATGACTGAACGCTAGTTGCTGGATAGCTGTGTAGTGTTGGTGTGAGAGGATAGCATTGTTTAGACGCTAATATTTGCAGTCTATGTGAGCGATGTGAAGGGAGGTGTGGCGGTGGATCCGGTTAGCGACAATTGGGAATGATGATGGTCTAGGCAGAATCAAGCAACCAGGAGAGAGATGACGAGTTGAGGAGGCTTCTTGAGGATTATGGCAGGATCTAGGGAGGCCGATGTACGCAGGGAAGAAGAAGCACCACTGGCTGAATGTAGGAATGGTTATGGAGTTAGTAAAATGGCACACAGCACGACTATGTCTTTGATAAGGACTACGGCAAGATGTACAGACCATCGACGGGATAAAGAGTCGGTCCGAGATCGGGGACGGAGGGAGAGCTGGCTCAAAGGGATACACTGGTCGAAGTGCAGTTCATGCTAATCAGGGGGAAGGCGTGGTCAGGAAGGCTCAGCGTCAGTAATTCTTAGAGGGAGGAAGAAAATAAACCTCTAGCGAAGCGGTCGCTATAAAGTGGGAGGCAAGTGACGTGACTCAGGCTAATCGTAAGCCTGAGCCCATTGGTGGGCGAACTGCCTGCACTATAAGATAGGGTATGCGGGAATGTGAGGCCCGTAGTGGTGCAGAGCGGGAACTCTAGTTGGAACCAGAAAGTAAACGCATTGAAGGGGAAGAATGGGCAACCAATTGCACGTGGCAGGAGCAGCGGAGAGCTGTATATCGACGAATGATTATCTACCGAGGTGATATACGATGTAATCGAGCGGTGTACTTGCTTAGGCGTTGTTGGACATCCATCTGTTGTGTGGCCCGGTCAGACGTCGGGTTGGAGGCATGCTCTAGGACGTTTAAGCCCTGATTGGGGGTCCCAGCTAGGTATATACAAGTACCAGGGTTGCCCAGATAAAGCGCGGGAGGGGTGTCTAAGGAAAGTTGGTATTTTGGGACATTAAAACAACGCGTGTCGTAGGTATATGCCGATACGTTCGTATTCTTAGGGTGAGGAAACTAGGGGGAGGTCCACCTAGAAGGGTCTGAGCAGAATAGCGATGAATTAGCTGTGAGATGCAGTTATTCGTATACGCGAGGCGAGTACTCACCCTCGTGACAGATGAGTACTAAGTAGGTGTAAGTGTGGGATGGTGAAGAGCTGCTAGTGAGAGGCTACGTGTGTGAGACTATTTTGCTATAAAAGCTGGCGCTCTGACGAGCTGAATAGGCTGTCAGGGTTCAGGGAGGACAGGAGGCAGGACGATCGTCTGGTATAGGTACTAAATTGTTAGGAGAGTGAGGCGAACAATAAGAAGTACATACTGTGTTTTTGACTACGGCATAGTATGTATCTAGCTGCGAAACATAAGGATCGCGGCGGACGCGTGACATTACAGTATGGTGTTACGGTATCCGTTCGGAGATTGCGAAAATGGTACCAATGTGGTGGATAAAACCAGGCCTTGTAATCAGTTGCGGAGAAAAGTAACTGTACCGGCCGTTGTGAAGACACAGTGATGTACGAGTGAGGATTGGAGGATCCCGTCGGCCGACGTAGCTTGGAGAGCGAAGATTGGAGCTGACAACAGTGATGTAGTTACGTCCACCCCAAGCTTTATTACTACTCACCGAGCATAGGGAGAGGCTTTAAGAGAGCCTAGGAGATTCCGTGCTTAAAAGTACACATAACCGGAAGGACACCGGAGTGATGCCTTCGTGCGCGTCGCTGGAGCTCGAGCTCGGCCATTGAGCACTCGGCGCAAGCGCGGCGGTTCGCGCCTATTGCAGACATTGCGTCGTAGCATTTTGTAGCATGCTCTCGTATAATGCTGAGCTCTAGCCCATCATACATGTCAGAGTTTTTAATTTCACTAGCTCGATGAGTCACGTACTGCAGGTCCGCTTTCGCATAAGTACAGCTAACACACCTTTGCTGAGATAAGAGTTGCGGAAACTCAGCTCTAATTTGAGCGTGGCGTACCGTCCAGACTTGATCGCGACTTCAACTCACACCTATGCACCTGACACGCACGCTGTACGCGCTAGCGAGTAGCAATTGACAGGTAGACTTACGACCGGATGCGTCTGTGCAGCGAGAAGTTTCGCACACTTTCCATCTATTTGTGGCCTTACTCTCAGGCTTTCTGACTATTGTAGAAAGCTAACTGCTGCCTGGAAGTTAGGTTTTGCAAGTTCCTCTGGAAGCAATAGGTGCTAAATGAAGACTTTTCATCCCCATGTATATGTTGGTCTAATAGTAAGCTCTTCAGACGTATGGGTAATTTTCTATTCTTTACGTCAACATTTTTCTCCTTCGTCGGAGAAGGAAACTCTATTAGGTTGTCCGATAGGTAATGTCGTTCTCGTTCAGATGGAAATTTCTCCTCTGACGTTCTATGTTTTGCATAATGAGTATATGTTATATTATTCGAGAGGGTTTCCGATGTACCAAAAATTTAACCATGGATGGTCCAATCGACAAATTAGTCAAATCGGCAACTAGCTCTAACTCTGTTTTCCACTATTGAACTTTCCGCTATTAGGTTGTTCAAAAAGTTATCGCCGCTCTGTTTTCAGATTTGGGTTCTCCGCCAAAATTCGAGGAGTAACTGCTCTCTCGTCAAATTCATACCCACAACTTTTTACCGCGACACATTCAAAACTAATGGTATGCCTAGAAGAAGTCATTGCCAAGTCTGACCTGCATTTTTGGTTGATTTTTTTTAGAAACGTTATGAAGCAGGCTAAAATTGGTCCAGTCACAATGAAAACAAAACTGAAACTTGTGATAGTAAAGACTAAAGGCAAAAGTCGGGCTCAATAAGGGGGTATTATGGCGATTGAAACTGAGTATAGAGATGCGAAGTGGAACGACAGTGGAGAAAAAACTGAGAAAAACCGTCGACAAGGCCGTTAACAAAACCCTCTTTCCCAGAGGAGGCTGGCTTGGGAAAGAGGCACGTACAAACAAGTTTTCTGGAGATGTCAGTCGTTCTATCGGTTGATACGGCAATCAACCTAGCTGATTTCACACGTTATGCCAGCCACGCACCACTTCCGGAGGTGGGCGGTCCTGGATTGAAACCGAACGCCCCGGGGCCTTAACGGGTTTTTCAAGGTGGGAAGTTGCTGCAATGTGTGCAGCTACCCACATACAACCTCCAGGCACGGGAATTACTTCTCTAGCGTGCCTGAGCCCGACCTTTGCCTTTAACACGTTGACGACAACGCGCGTTTTGGGTTTTTGCGCCGCGTGGGACCACGGCGATTTTGCAGGCGCCGCCGCCTCACATCAAATCCGTGAATTTTGAGCTTTAAATACCCAAAACTCGGATGCAACAAAATGTTTAGAATGATATTCGATGTGTCAAACTTATCAGAAGGGACAACTGTAAAAAATCGATCGAATTGACGTTTTCTGGCGATGAAAGGCAAGTTTCAGTTGCTTTTGCTGCAGTGAACCTCAAAATTATTTTTGACGCGGTTGCTCCACTAAAAACATATGTCTTGCTATATGTGTGGGTCTGTACTTACTTCTACTGCTTTTTTATGACCAAGATTATCCCTACTATATATAATGCGCTATGTCTGTCTGTCCGTCTGTCACGAAATTCGGTATCAAGCGAACAACAACCTACAGGGTCCAGGTCAAGTTTGGGATGGGTATACCATATCCCTAGAAGTAAAAAACACACATCAGCCAAGCGGAGCCCCGCCCACAGTGGGCGTGGCGTGCATCGGTTGATTCCAAATACAGTCAAAAACAGCCTCGAGACTGGAACAAAAAGTGGTTATAAATGTGCGTCGGTAAGCCAGATTGCATTGGGGAGACCCACCCTCGGTGGGCGGGGCGTTCTCTGGAAAAGCGGTGCTCAATAAAAATATCAATAACTAGGTTAGGAGGAAGCCTACAGAGCAGAAAAGAAATTAGTGCAGGGCAGGGCAGGGGGGCGATGTCTAAGGTATTTCCAGCACGCATGATGTGAACGGAGGCCCGCCCACAATGGGCGGAGCGTGTCGTGAAGTAGACGAGCGTTTTCTACAAGAGCTCATAAATCGGCTCTGAGATGACTTGGAAACCTGAAAACAGTGGATACAGGTTAGGAGAAGAGGAGAAGCTAAATGTCAAGGCTGGGCGTAGCTTACACCAAAGTGGGCGGAGTTTGCAACCAGCCTCATAACTCGGTTCCTATGAGTCCCGGGGTGTGGGGAAAAGCGTATAAGTGTTGGCAGAGGGAAGGGGGTCAAGTGCTGTGGGCAGGTGGAGCATGCATTAAAGTGGGCGGAGTTTGCCACGGTACTTCATAACTCGGATCCAATAAGTTCCGGAGATGGGAAAATAGTAGAATGAGGTTGGGGAAGAGATGATAGTCATTTGGTATCGGTGAGCGAGGCATGTAACGAAGTGGGCGGGGTTTACCACAACGATACGTTGCTCGATTTCGTCCCCTACAAGACCTCATAATTCGGCTCCGAGATGACTTAGAGACCTGAAAAAAATACGCCAGAGGTGAAAGTAGGAGTAGAGGTTGAATGTGAACGCTGGGCGTGGCACACCCGGATGTGGGCGGAGTTTGCCACCGCTCTCATAACTCGGTTCCTAGAAGTTCCGGCGACCGGGGAAAATGTGCATAAGTATTGAGGTATGGAGTAGGGTTGAATGCCATTGTTGGGCTAAAGCATGCACCAAAGTGGGCGGGGTCTGCCTCAGAAATTCGTGACTCATAACGCCATTTACAAGACCTCATAATTCGGCTCCGAGATGACTTAGAGACCTGAAAAAAATACGCCAGAGGTGAAAGTAGGAGTAGAGGTTGAATGTGAACGCTGGGCGTGGCACACCCGGATGTGGGCGGAGTTTGCGGCGTAAGTAAGATGTACCGAGCAGAAAGCTAAAATCAAGACAAAAATACTGATGGGCCCGATTTTACCGCTGCAGCCCCGTCTCATGCACGCGAATGCGTGCGCAGCCAAACTGGTCAGAATATAAAGGAAACTAGGAATGAACACAATTGGGAAATTCGTAGGGCTTAGAAAACCTTCGCTAAAAAGGAGCATATTCAACCATTCAATGAACCTCGCCGTGTCTAGTCATATTATGGTGTAGTCTATAGAATAGATGCAAAAAAATTAGAAAAGAAGTAGCGCATGCGCGAAAAAAAATAATTGTGTGTGCACGGTCCCACACGGTGCTCAAGGTGTGATGCGCATGCGCTGCACAATGTCGTCAACGTGTTAAAATAAAGCCAACTGTCGTGGGTCAATCCCGTTTTGGGATGCGGCACGCATACTGCATACTTTCATTTATATTAGGTTGGTCCATAAATCTTTCAACAAACTATCTGAATTTTGAATTTCATATTTTAATTACCTTTTTTTCATTCATCAAGCCTAATCGAAGAAAGATCAGAAAGTCAATTTTGACATCATGGTGGTTAAGATGAGATTTGTTCTCTAGGGGTGGTCTGGAGAGCAAAGCAAGGAGCATGCTAGCCCAAGGTCGGGGGCAGTGGACACGGGAGAACTCTCCGTCCGAGAGTCCCAGCGTTTTCCTAGATTCTCTTAGCATTGAGTGGCTTGGCGGTGTCGTGAAAAAAAGCAATTTGTCTCGCTTTCCTTCCCACTTTCAAAAGCGTCGCAACCGAGTTGTGGACGGCTTACTTCCGAGTAGACTGCGACATCTGCAGATTGGGATTACAGTGCTCAGTCCTCGTGTTCCAAAAACTCGACGGAAGCGCTTACTTGAAGCAAGGTCGAACTGCTTTGCATTCCAGAACTTTCCGAGGCAAACTTTCGCAGCTGGCGCTACAAGGGTGTCCCAAAAATATTCACCCACATTTTTTAGATACCTCAGTAACAGATGGTGCACCGAATGTCCCTTGGCTCGATCTAGTATCAAGTTGTATTCCTTTGTAAACAGGCAGTGATGGTGAGCGACCGGTAGTTGAGACCCCTGTCCAGACCATGATAAGGTTCGGCTGCTGCTTGTGGCGAATATTCCTTTCACTCTCACTGACTTCCTCAAGACCTCATGCGGGCATCCTCGGAGTTTGAAGATTGTAGCTCCGCTCCATGTGAGGAATTTTGTCGTCGATGAAAACGGTGCCCGCGTAATCGCCGTTTTCGGCCCTCGACACCAGCTCTTGAACTTTTTGTCTCTGCTGTGCTCCTCCCGTTGGATTGAGCAGTGGTGCTTATGCAGCTTATAATGGACTGTGAGCAGTTGTTATCCGACCACTCTCTACATGGCTGTGCTTAGAAACTCCAGCGTTCTAGTCAACCTTTCTCAAGCCACCACCGCGGTATTGCAGTCGTTTCGCTTCTTCATGCTTGTTTCTGAGATCCAAGACAATACTCGCACTGTGGGCGGCCGCCACAACAAAGACTACTTTTATTGGTCTTCTCTTTAGTGCACGGTAGGCCGCGGAGCGGTTGAAAATCCAAAGAAGCGCGATGCTCATCACCGGATGTCCGACCTAGCTGTATGAGAGGTTAGGCACTCTGTTGAAGTTTAGGCGCACCATGAGATGCAGGCCGAACGGTAAGCCGTGGAAGGCATGGTCATTGACAAGAGGATAGAGGATTGAAAGGTCTGCGAATCTCGGGAAGAAGAGCCGTAAACGCACAGGAATTTCTGAGCTTTCAAACTTTGTGTGCAGTAATCTATGTGACTACGCCTGTGTTTGTTAGCACGCTGTACCCTCTCCTCATTTTCGGTAATTGTGATGGATAGTCAGTCGAACACAGGGGTCGGTCCTACCGTTGCTACTTTTCAAAAAGTTTTTACGACCTCCTCCCTCATGAAATATTTCATACGACCCCCTCTTTCAAACTACCTTTACCCTCAAAAGTTACCGTCTCCGCGGGAGGGGGTATCATAGCTAGCCACAAAATGCAACAAGATTCCCTACTATTGTCGACGCATTTTACCAAATTTTACCATATCCTCAAAACTACTCCACTTTCTAGGAAGGTATATAACGCGCTGAAACAGCAAATTTTCTCCCGCGCCGCTCCCCACTCATCACATGCCACTTCTTACAACCGAAGCAAGTACGACCCCCTCTACAAACTCACCAAAATACGACCCCCCCCCGTTGCTACTTGTAGCAACATAGGGTTGACCCTGTCCGACGACTCCATAGTAAGTCAGCGTCAACATGATGATCCAGATCGTGTTTGGGGCTGATTCGGGCTCAAGGCATGTGAGATCCCACTCTACAGGGGGGCAATAAAAAAAGACATTTTGTCTCCAGACTCAAATGGATTTAATCACACTTTGCTCAGCTCAAAGCGTGTGCTCCCAACTTAGAATTGAAGAGCGCATTTCATTCATAAGAAAATCTTCATAGTGGCCATCTACGTGGACGGCATCAGAAAAGTTTGCCCCGGAAACATGGTGCTCTGGTCGAGCTCAGTGGGGTTCTCGACTGATCGTGTACCGTTACGACGGGTTCCGAAAGGGGGGCGGGTTCGAGGGGTTTGCATAGTTAGAGCTAATGTCCCTAGGAAACTATCCCACGTTGAACCGATCCAAGAAATTATGTAAGAGCTTCAGGATGAAGCAGTTACTGTAGGCCTCCCTGAGCTCGACGACGGTGACAGATGACGTCATATTCTGAAGACGGTGAGGGTAGTGAAGGAGGGCCTGCGTGTACTTATAGAGGGACATTTAGGGAATATTTTGCTGAGGAACTTCCGTCAACGACGGCAATCTCTGCGAAGAAAAAAGGCCGAAGTGCGACATGGGCAAAATGTCTTTTTTTGGCCCCTCCCCTGTATATTCG
>MU901633.1:0-12804 GCA_036418205.1 Ostertagia ostertagi | reverse complement strand
GTCGTACCTGTCGGGCTGGGTCATGGGGGTCGTACTCTTGGGGGCCAGTAACAGCAGTGGTATCGTGGTGCAGATAGGTAAGAGGGTATAGCGCAGCAGAAAATGAAAATATCTGAAAAAAAACATGATATTAAATTTTCTTTGCAGGTTCAGTCGCTCCATTCCTCCACCTTGAGAAGGGCGTATTTGAAAGACAAGTTACAGGGTGGTCCAAAATTATGAGGACCGCGTGCGCGCGCAGTCATATCCACTTTTTTCCGTATCGCTCCATTTTCATCTCGTTTTCTGTGCACTATGTGGAAGGGTACAATGTCTTCTTCCTAATGAAACCAAATTTCATGAAGTCTCAAAACTAGTGAAATAGCTACTTCACTTTGGCTCGAACGCCTCAAATCGCCTCAATTGAACTCGACGAGGGTTTCAGCACTTAAACCTAGCTAAGCAGGTAACAGAGAAAAGCCCTTTGGCAAAACGGTCATTTCTCTTCAATAAGTTTGGAATCACAACAGATGGAAAATTCGGGGACTCGAAAGTTACAGTTACCACCAGGATAATTATCAGATGCAGAAACTAGGTCTCCCCTTGTCGACTTTCGTACACCCAAAATGAAAAAATTGATGTGAAAACCCAGCCAGACACTCTAAAGACTCCACATCTGTAGTGGATAGAAAGCCACACGAGTAGTCTACTTAGAACTTCTTACAGGACCGAGCACCCAAGAATAAAGCAAAAATCCTCCAAAAAGCGATTTTTCGAGTTCGTTGCTTTCGAAGAATTGTTACAATACCATCCACCTAATAGCTCTAGATTTCTGTATTTCACACCCTGGATGCAAGCGCAAATAAATGCAACACAAAAGTTTGATTCCCTGAAGAAGGCAGAGCAGAAGGCCTGGAAACATTTGGACACGCCTTCAGTTGCGTGCCACCGCACGCGCCATCCCCCTCATCTGAAGGCTCGTGTAAACGGGGCAGGTGGCAGATCTCAATTCTATTCTGGAATTACTTTGAGAGGTAAGAGTTACAAATACTTCCCAGAAGTTGGTTTGTTCCATCAAGCTACTATGCGTTTTTAACGACACAATGTCTTGGTCCTCATAATTTTGGACCACCCTGTACAAAGATGAAAGTGCATCCTCGCAAGAAGACTGCCACATGTGCGCACGTACCGCGCAAAGGCACCTCCTCTGCCTATCGCTCGCTCCTTCTCCCTTAATACCTCGCTGAGAATGACACTGTTGTTAGAGACTCGCCCTGCAGGTCCAAAACAGAGTGAATGCCTGTGAAGGAAATAATGCTTGGAGCAAATGAGTTTTGCTTAAAGATCAGTAGTCAGTTGTGAAGACGTTTAATGAGGAGTGCGTATGCTGCATGAGTTCTGTCAACTGTTAACGGATAAGTTAGTGTACACCTTCATAATTTCGAGTTTCTGCAAACTGCGGAATGTAGGTCGGACGCTGACTGGCGCCTATACTCAGACAAAATACGATTATGATGATGACGATTGCCCCTTTTCCTATTGCGCTTATGTTGGGAGGATGTTTTCTAGACCCATTTCAAGCGTTGCCAACAATTACACTTGCAATGGTGAAGGAGGGAGCGGATTTTCAGGTGGCCGGATCCGTCCTCGATACATACTCGACGCAGATATCTTCTCAACTAGGAAATGTAGAAGAAAGCTAGAAGACCATCAGAAAGCGCAAACCTTCCGCTTTCCAAAACTATCTTCCTTTTTCAGGATCTTACGACATTAAGAGATATTGCTTTTGAAGTGGCAAAAACTAGCATGAAAATTTCCATCCTCGACGTTTACTCGACGAAATTTGAGAGACCCTATCTTTCTGCATGGAAGCTTTCAGAGCAATTTCAATACTTCTTCTTGGAAACGCGAAATCCAGCTCTATCTAACCCTACCTCAAACTGCTTCAAAGGTTATGAAATGGAGGAATGCAACCTTTTCATCGAGGGTGTAGATTTCGACGGTTTTTTTCGGATTTCAGCAAATCTGACCCAGTGACAATCGCGCCGCAGCTGCCAGATTGATTGATACACTCGGCTGTTTCGATATACTCAAGCAGGAAATAAGATTAAATCGCAACCCCGTGCCTTCAGGATTTCTGTGCATTTCTGAACGAACCTGACTTTGAGGTCACACAAAGTTAATGCCTCTTTCCTCGAGTCGATATTTCAGTAAATACACAAAAGTGTGCAGCGATGAAAGACAGTGCACATAGATGACAAGATGACATATTTTATTGACATGTTATCCTACATTATTTTCAGGGATTTTTTTTTGACATTTAATTGAAATTAATTTCACTCTGCTTCTTAGTGGGGGGTCGTGCTCAGGGATCTCGATTTTAGGGGGGGGTCGTAACTTCGGAACCACGCACTCGACACCATTTTCACCCTGGACCCGAGAACCTTCCTGCTAACCTGCTCCACTTGCTGATATTACCTAACCCAAGTCAACCGAAAGTGAAAGTAGTATTCTAAGCATTTTTGGCTTCAAAATGTCGGAGTACTCGCGCATATGACACATTTTATTTCGCTAGTGCCATTTTATCGTCCTCTACTGTGGTCTACCACTATTTGTCATCGACAGCGTCAACTAATTGAATCGCATCTTCGAGTTGGACTTGAGCAAACATTTACCGTTATAGTATGTGGGACTGGCAACTTGATTTTGCGAGAGTGAGCAGAAAAGCGCTTAGCGATTACTTCTTGAAATATGTAAAGACTAACAGATTGTGTGAATGGTACTCTGGTAGGTTTGTTATTATCTGCAAATAAAAAGCAGTGCAAAAAAGTTTTTGATTTTTATTTATTTATTTATTTATTTATTTATTCATTACGCTATGTAAGACAGCGTGAGAAAACAAATATAAGTTATATAAAACAATTTTCAAAAAAAAACGATTTTCACTTTACTTTGTTAAAGGGCCTTTTGCGAAGTTACTGTGGACCTGACGTGGATGTTTCGATTATTAAGTTGGCGGTATTCGCGATATAACGCGTTCGATTAAATCGCACAAGCAAAGGTGTCACAGGGACATAACTTGACATAGCATGGTATGTACGTCCTTACACACTAGCTCACAAGGAATGGTCAATTGGTCGGTCCGGCCATTTGTAATGAGGTGTAGTCCGATGCACGCGTCTTGCGACGCTGAGCTCAAATCCGTTTTCGGTTTTTGCCGAACGATTCTCTGAACGAAGTTATGAGGGATTCTTCTCACTGTGGCTATCTCACTGTGGCGACCTCTACACCCCCCCCCCCATCCCACTTATCACACATAAGAAGAATCGCGGAGCATTTCGCGGTTCTTTCAAGGTTGCTCATACGAGCCCAGAAAGCGCTATACTTTCTATTTTACGCGAGCCAAGTGGGATAGGGGGATGTAGAGGGCGCCACAGTGAGATAGCCACAGTGAGAAGAATCCCTCGTAACTTCGTTCAGAGAATCGTTCGGCAAAAACCGAAAACGGATTTGAGCTCAGCGTCGCAAGACGCGTGCATCGGACTACACCTCATTACAAATGGCCGGACCGACCAATTGACCATTCCTTGTCAGCACTTCAGTTTCAAAAGGTGGAAACCGAGATGGAAGTAGTATTTCTGCTAGGTCCTACATTCAACGTTCAGTCTCAATGGCTGTTTGAAATGCCCGTCTGAATCTGTTTCAAAATTGACTGCTTATTTACAGAAAGTCGCACAGGGAGCTCGTATCAGTCGTGAAATGCATCTCGCCGTAAACTTTATACTACTGAGCGCTTGCTTCTTAGTTATGACTACATTATTCAACGTGAAAATGTGAGTCCACTATTATCAGTACTAGCTTTTGTCATGGGAAAAGGTGAAGGTAGCTACAAGACAAAGATCAAATTCAAACATCCAGAGAAACATATCCGGTTCTCTGCTGCGCTTTAATTCTGTTGCCATTTTCCTCAACACAGCGCATGACGCAGTGCCCAAACGAGGGGGGATCAAGCCTAACTCTTCACGACTTCTCGCCTTCTTCTTGTGCGGATGTGCTCTTCTTCACGCATTCATCTCGCTCCTACAAGGAGTGCCGTCAACAGGAATCAAGATTGCGGCTTTGCAAAGATACCAACCCTGTGCGCGCGGCATTTGTAGTGTAAAGCATTGTGCCAATTGAATTCACGTTTAGATGTCGGTCAGACTCTGCGATTGCATCGCGCGATGCAGTCGCTCTTGCAATGTGCACAAGCGACGGGCGATTGGCATCGCTCCAAAGTGCGAGCGACGGGAGATTTACCCCGCCGACGACCGATACACACGGCGCCGCTCGGGTAAATCTCCCGTCGCTCGCACTTTGGAGCGATGCCAATCGCTCTGTCGCTTGTGCACACTGCGAGAGCGACTGCATCGCGCGATCCGATCGCATCGCGAGAGGTGCTGTGACCACGGTATCTCTCATCTATGACTTGAGTTTATCTGCTCGATGATAGCTAGCTTAGGACTGAGAGGCGGTCAGGACTGCACTCATCTTTTTCTCTTTATCTTTCTTCGTCTATTCGCGATATAAGCTCACTCATTCTCATCAAATTCCTTTGTCATTATATAGAGACTAATCGTAAAATAAGGCTACGTTTGACAGTACACCAGTAATTGATTGGTGTATCGACGCCGATGAATAGGAAAGCCCTGACCCCAGTGAGGGATTTTGTCGAATGTGCCAAACCTGTATCTCTTAGTCTCTAATGTGTTGGTATTGCAGCCTACTTCTTGTTTGTGACATACCTGATTCTTGTCAAAAGCCAGAAATCCCTTTTGATGAGAGCCCGGTCCTTAATAAACCTTTAGCTGGCCTCCGGCGTTGCTAAGCATTTCGCTTTTAATATTTCGTTTATTTCAGAGGAGGTTATGTTTATGGCTTCTTAACCAATACTGCCTACAATCTTAATCTCGCAAAGTGGTCCATCTACGTGTTAGGAAATGGTACTATACGTAGAAAGCTGCTCTCACTGTTCAGATATCAACAAGCTGATGTTACAGTCAGCACTTTTTAGCTATTTGCAGTATATGTAAAGTTGTTTTCAAGTGACCGATTGAAATGTGAACAGCGTGCGAGCAATTATGTACAGATTTACTAGATAAGGTCTATCAGAATGCAGGCAAAAAAGCTCAGAAGATCCACAATGCCCTTAGCAGCTGTACTTCGTAGGCCGAGAGCATATTAAGCTGTTGACATGTTGCACCTCTTATCTCAAGGCAATTCTACGAGTGTAGTTATATGTACAAAATTGGCTCTGATAAATTTCTGTACAAAAAAATAAAAAATGGTTCAATAGCGCTTATAACATGACGCGATATTCTCTTACAGATTTTTATTTCTAATGATGGTTTTTATCCAGAATGTGAGTCCCAAGCGATGATCAGGCTGTATGATCTGGCACGACGAAAAATTTGGCAGGGTGCACAGTGGACCAAATGAGTGGCTGAGAAGGTGAAAGAATGTGAGAGCTGTCAAGTAAATGCCTAGGGAAGTCAACTCGTGTCTCCGAATTATTTCTGCTTTCGGGTAGACGCGCTTTTGCTTGCTCTGCTTGCTTACATGCAGTTCGAAGAGAACTTTTCTGCTGCCAAAGAAGAGTCTCGAGTGACATAGAGCGAGCTAATCAATGGATACAGAGGGCCGCAATTTTGTCTGTATGTTGTCGAAAAATCTGAAAATGATCCAGAAAAACAGGCGGTGAATGGTTGTATAATGCAAAGGCCCCGGCACTCGAACCGCTCTCATCTCAGCGCACGTATATGTAATGAGAAAGCTCAAAATCGGAGCCTTCCGCTCGTCACGTCCTATATTCGATCGTGAGCCGCTCTATCGTGAGCAGGTCCGTCGTTCTCACACTTATGAGACCAGCAGAAATATGAGTATCTCATGATGACTTGTTTACACGGATGTCCATGGGACCGAATGGTGTCCAGGGAAGTCAAGCGTTTATAAAGGTCTTAAGGGCCGAATCCCTCTGGCAACATCGAGGCTTTTGAACGCGCATTGCTCATCAGGAAGAACTATGTACATAACAGATTGTGAACTACATGATGTGTGTCTAGCTTCGCCCAGTGTCGTTCGGGTGGTGGAGGCGACTAAAATGTGAAAAAATAGGGGTTGCTTATATTGTCCACAGAGTCGTTTCTAGAAATGTCTATCCGCTCGTACGATTTCGAAAATTAAGGAACGATTGTCATTAATCGAAAATATTCACGCGTATAGTATTAGACGAGCTGGATATTCGAAGGCGATCGCCTCATGGGCGGAGCAACAAATCAAAACGGTGCGTCTCTCATAAATCGGCCTGTATCGCCTTACATCGCCCAATCGGTCTATATCGCTAATCGCCTTCGTAATAGTCCTTTTTTTGAATCACTGCTGAATATAACATGAAGTGCGATTGACAAAACGACAGAGACTTTTCTGTAAATTGGCACGTACGATCGGAAAACTGTGAGCACCTCGCTTACGAGATAAAGGCTGCTTAGAAGCGCAAAGATGCCAAGTGAGAAGGTGTCGAATCAGTTTAATAGTATTAGCTGATTCTCGCGAAAGGCCAAGTTGACGTATTCCACAACTGAACTCTACCCTACATCTGGATATACACTATAATGGAGAATAAACATCGCTCAGGCATAACCATATATGATAGGGCTATATAAGTCTCGAAGGTATGAGGATCACCCATAGAAGCAATAATCACAGACAGGTCATCTGAACGCCCTTGAGCGCTATTTTATTAAGCCTAGAGTGTGATTCTGAGATAAGAATTCAGATAGGCACTCATACAGCTGTCCTGCCCGCCGTGATAAGTTAAGTATGGAGTAAAAGAGTATGGGTCAATAATTTGTGCTCCTTATGCTGGAGCCTGATAAGAGTGGAGAACACATCAGTAATGTGTGAGTTTACAGGTCTAATTACCGACTCATGTAAGAATAAGATGGTTCCCATCATCGAACAGATATAGTCACTGAATTTACGTACTCTATAATAGGAAAATCTCAGTAAGCTAGAAAAGTGGGTTGGAAGCTTGCTCTGCGTGATTAGCGTGTTCGTAGTGTCATCGTTGAGGAGCTATGTGCTCTAATGTGTGTGTCTGAGTCCTATGAGACGCCGTGCTTGATTGAAAAAGCTCTCTGATTACGAGGGTACCTCATTGTGTTAATGAGAGTGCAGTTCCCCGACTAATCCAAAAAAGTCGATTTTTCATATACGTTTTTCGTGTGGGCATCGAAACAGAGTGCCTTAGTCAGCACTTGCGCATATGCCACAACACATACAGTATGTTTTGACGCTCTCATCTCTTGACTTTTCCGTAGATACCTATTACAGTGTTCTAGCTTAAGTATATTTTGTGTAGTGGCTAGTAAGACTGACGATTTCCGATGGCACAGCAATTAATCTGTTCGAATCGCATACGATTGATCGTCTGTGCTTGTACAGTCTGAGTAATAGGTTTGGCTTGAGGCATGTGGATGATGGATTGAAGACTATGACACTTAATACGGTAACGCTTTTTATTAGCTAATGTATAGCGATGAGCGAGTGTGAGAGCGCCACTGTTATAGGTTCTCTCTCGTGGGGTGTCGAATACAAGGCTAAAAAGTCCACATTGTTGAATAAGGTAGCCGTTATCTGCCGTTACACAGTGGAGTAGTAGTGTAGCCCAGGTGTCAACTCATATCTAGATATGTAACAATTCGAGCTTGTTTTCAAACGAAATTATATATATAAACTTATATATGGATTAAAAATTCTGCAAAAAACGGATTCCTTGAGCTCAAACTTTTGAGAATTATTACCTACGAACCCCCTACCTACCAGGGTCAACCGTCCGTTGGACAAAGTCCAACGGGAGGAGGTCATATTCGGGTCGTATTCGGCCGACGAAAAGAGGGGGGGGGTATTCGCAGGGTCGGAGGCAACGTCAATCGTACACCAACAGGTCAGTCTCAGACGTGCTTTACGCTTTGTGAGTGCTAAGAAAAAAAATTGCCGTTCCACTGTTGATATATGCCCCAGCTCGACGGCTATTTTGGAGGAGATGTGGGTGGAGTTGGGCTGCGTCAACTGGTCTCAGAATCAAATACTATAGTAACAGCTCTGATGGTGAGGGTGGTGGTCGTTATTGGTGGACCTCCTGAGTCTCATGGTGGTGGAGGGGGGTCGTATGAAGACCCTGCAAGGGGGGTCGTAAATCTTTATGAAATATTGTCCAAGCGTGAGGCCTGCTACCTTACTTCCGTCTGGATTTCTCGTGCGATACTCTTGGCGTTAACGACAAGAGGATACCTGAAAAACTTGGGTCTCTTGGATACAGCAAGCGATAGCGAAGCGCTGGAACCATTTTGACTACGAGGTTTCGCTTTATCGTTGTACGCGCGTCCTGCGAGAACACTTCCTTCACTTTTTCCTTTCCCGCCTCTAATGTTTTACAATGTTTCATATACCATTCGATAGGAAATTATCTGCTCTACAAGAAGGTATGTACCCTTTTTTTGATTGTTGCAAATTGTTTGAGTTTTAGGCATGCAAAGTGGGAGCTTCAGACGACGAATTTTCGCCAAACCGACAGCTGACCTAAACTTTATACTTCCCTAGAAGAAATCAATCAATAATGTAACTATAACTTACTCATAACCTCTACTAAACATTCCACATTTAGGTTCCCTAAAAGCTTGTCTCGTTTAATTTTGAGATTTAGTTATTCCAGTGCAACTCGGTGGTTCGCCTGTCAACCCATAGAGCTTCGTTCAGAGTGGAATTTTCCATTCCGATTCTTAGGTATTGACGCCACTTTATACACCTTTATAAAGTGATTCTTCTGCTCTACTTATTTGCATTACGACCTTGGTTTTGATATCAATCATCGTCGAGTTTTAGCGTAGAAAATGGTGGTATGTCAAGTCGACGAGAAGGAACACTTCCGGCACCTTCTGCTGTTCACCTTCAACCAAGGATCGAGTGCCACAAAAGCCGGCAGGCAACCACCGAGTTGCACTGGAATAACTAAATCTCAAAATTAAACGAGACAAGCTTTTAGGGAACCTAAATGTGGAATGTTTAGTAGAGGTTATGAGTAAGTTATAGTTACATTATTGATTGATTTCTTCTAGGGAAGTATAAAGTTTAGGTCAGCTGTCGGTTTGGCGAAAATTCGTCGTCTGAAGCTCCCACTTTGCATGCCTAAAACTCAAACAATTTGCAACAATCAAAAAAGGGTACATACCTTCTTGTAGAGCAGATAATTTCCTATCGAATGGTATATGAAACATTGTAAAACATTAGAGGTTCACAAGAAAAATTTCCGTTTGAAAAAATGCGCCACTACTTATGAGACAACCTAATACAGGACTTGTGATCCAAAGGCTATGGTATTGTCGGGACTCAAAACACAGGGGAGTTAATGCCTAGCTTGATCTCTGCGAGCGCTGCCATTTTGAAATATCAACATTCGTAGGCATCTGCGCGCCCTCGTCGTACGCGCAATGTTTTACGTTGGGACGTTTCAGTTTTCTCGCTCCCTAGGTCAGGTCACCACAGCTGCGCGATCATTGAACCCTAGGGTTTAGAGGGTTCTGGCTTGGGCTTAGGCTTACGCATTGACTTCTGCCTGTGATTGGGCCTAAGCTCAACTTCTAAGCTGTTAGACGTCAAATAAAGTGGTGTCTAAATGGTTAAATATCCTGACCTGAGGAGGAGTAACGCACCCAACTTCTCTCAGGTTGTGCTCCATAAGGCACACCCATATACCACAGTGATAGGATATTTTCGCCTTTTTTTTTGTTTGTTTTTGGAACACATTCTATGATTTTTGAAGGAAAATCCGTATTTGGTGGGTCGATTAATATCGTACCTCTGCAAGACGCTAACTTCTGCTTGACAAGTGTCTATGAATACATAGAGTATGTATATCGTAGCTATCACGAGCTATAGAAACACAGTTATATGGAAGTCGTGAAAAATTATCGGCGCAGCTCGGATATCGCCGTGCTACCAGTTCCAACATTCACCTTTCATTATCTTATTTGATCTTCCATTCACTGAAGGGATTACAGCTGATTAAACTCGCGGTCGGGATTCTGTGCCAAGAAGTAGTCTCGAAAGAAATAGGGGTCCTAAGCGGTAGGAGACGCGACACTGTCGCTAACGTCTTGCCTTGTGTGCTGCCGTGCTCCCGACCTTATCAATTGCGGCATACATGGCTCTGCAGACTCTCGAGTACGACGTGCCCCCTCGCTTTTCCCTCTCCTTGTAGCGCTGTGTCTCTCCTTAGTACCACGGCCGACGTCAGAGAGGAACAATTCAGTCTTTTCGTGGCGCTCTTTACTTGTTCTCCCCATTGGCGTTCCTCATTGCGCTTCTTACTTCCCTTTAACCTCAATTTTTACCAATGTCGAACATAACTCGTCCAACGAAGTAAGCCCCAATTGATCCGATTCTGTGCTTTTTATACGAGATCCAATTTTTGGTAGATTTCTACGAATTTTATAGAAGTCACTAAAATATTTTTTATGGTGGCGCCAAAACACATTCCTACACCGCGTTCCGCAACGGAAAAGTCTCATCTGTCATGTAAGACAGTTTCAAGAATTGTGAGAGAAAAGACGTCTCTTGTGAAGAGAGGTTAGTTTCTCGAAAGGGTAGTGTCGTGCCACCGCATAGCTATAATAAGGAGGACAAAGTCCGCGACTATACCATAGGTCTCATCGTTAGTTGTTCATCATCCCGAAACTCCGATATCAACTCGAGAAAGAATCCACACCGAACAGAAATGTTGCGCCAAAACTCTGAGAATATTCAAAAAGCTTATAAAATTAGTTTGAACGAAATACGTCATGCTCGAGCAAGAAAACGAACGTGGAACTTAGCTCCCTTTCCGTGGAAATTTACACTTTTACCTGATTTCGAACGGATTAAGAAGAGAAGAAGTTGACGAAGTTATACGAAATTTTTGTTGAATCCCTCGCTGCCTAATGACTTCTATTCAGTATCACTTCAAAACAAAGATATGTGGCAAAAGCAAACACTTCCTTGAGTCGGCCCGATTTCCTGTTAGCGTACTGTAATTGTGGACAAGTGTTTTTATCATCTGTCCATTCCGTCGAAATGGAGAATTGTTTCAATAAGCCTGCTTGGGACAGTCTACAAATAGCAATTCATGGTGCCACATGTGCAATCCCTCCTAGCTCCATGTATTGGGTTGGAGCATTATATCGTAACTTCTTTATTGTTCAAGTTACAATTTGGTGAACTTATGTATTACCCAAGGAACCACATATCATCACTTTGAACAGTATTCTTTCAGGAACCCCGCCCAAGGAGGGTACCCCCCAGGAGGCCCGTCGCGCGGCAAGAAGGCCGAGTCAGCGGACGAGTCGCGCGCGTATTAGGGAAATCGCGTCAAGTTAAATAGAATGTCCCATTGCACGTCCTTCATCGCACATCACGCGCTGCGACTCGTCCGCCGACTCTGCCTTCTTGCCGCGCGATGGGCCTCCTGGGGGTACCCCTCCTTCCACTATACAACACCTTGTTTGTCATTTTCTTCTATATTGTAATTATACTCAGATATGGTGCTTAGAAGTTGGAAAATCAAGGTGGGCGAAAATCTATATAAGAAAAAGCTGCCAAAATAGGAGTTTTTCGGAATCCATCGTCATCATCGAACCTTACTCCAGTCGACCCTTAATTTCAAATCATATTCACGTCGTACAAATTGAGAATAATGAGGACTCTGAAAACGGGCTCAGTACCCTTTTTTGATTTCTAAACCCGGTAATTTCTTGCGAAATGGAACCAAAGTCGTAAATAATGACGAGAAGAACATCACTGATCAGTTTTATGCTTGGCTTTGCTTTTGGGTTTTGCTTTAAACGTTTTTGCCGAATGCGAGCGCTACGATATTATGCTTCAACCCAATATATTCATGATCACTGTTTAAGACTTATTGTTAGTCTATAAAAGTGATCTATAGACCGCTTCCACGACTATGCAAGTGTTGCCCAATATTGCTTTATATTTGCGTCTCATTTATCCTCACTAGAGTTTTGCACTTCTTTCTAAGTCGCTTGTGAATGAAATTACTGGCGTGGTGTCTGATCAGCCAAAACACATGATGGACCGATCACTCATGCGCAAAATTGTAGTCTGGAATGAAATTACAATTATTCTTGGTGGGTGACTGCAGTAAAAATCCTAACAGACGTAAATATTTCTACAGAAAAGGTTTTTGATGTTTCCACAAATTCCGGAAGTTAGCGGTTCGGAAGTAAAATGTCTCACAAATAATAATGTCATGTGCTTCACCATTTCTCGAAAAAGAATTAGGAATTAAGATGAATGGTTTCATGTTAGCAGTATAAAATGAGGGGTCCAGTTCAGGACAGGTAGCGTGATATTTTTCTTGTGAAATTGAGATACTAAAGCAAAGAGAAGGGCTAAGGATCAAAGATTTGAGGCGAAGTTTAGCTGAAAAGCACTACCATAGAAAATAAGGTAGTCACTGGTGAGGTATGGTGAGAAATGGCCCAGAACCTGAGAAATACGACCTCTGCTTTTCGTTTTGATGAGGCCATTATCGGCGCTGCCGTCTTCAACGCCTGCGCTCTGCTAAAGGGTTACAGCTAGACAAGGAGGTATTCCTATCGTCGGGCGTGCAAAGGCGAGAGCGGCGCTGGTACAGCCCTGCTAGGCTGCTGGTATACTCTTCCATGCGACACGCGCATCGTCGGCACCATAAGAGGGCACCTCGCCTTTTGACGAAATATATTTCTCCTTAAAGGA
>MU901632.1:0-10677 GCA_036418205.1 Ostertagia ostertagi | reverse complement strand
TTACGAATATATAACAGAGCACTGTATACGATATGTCTTATTTTCGGTTATAATAAGAAATTGACCGCCTCCAATAACATTTGTGTGCTCCCATGTATTTTGTGTCGTTGTTAACCACGATAGATATTTTCGAGCAAGAATGTAACAAAACATCTGTGATAAATGTTTTCATCAACTTGCATGGTTTTTGGCAGCCATCTCTCCATCGAAGAAACCTCCTACCGTTTTCAGAAATTCTAACCACGGAAAAATAGCAGAATGATGATTATCTAGAATCATTTCTTCCAAATTGCTGAGACCAAAGGAAACTACGACACTAGCGCTTTCGGTGAAATATCAAAACTTTTTGAAAGATTACTCTTAAAAATGATTATCCTTAGCGGCCTTTCTTTGGCTTAGGATCGATTTCAAGCACATGCGAGTTTTTTTTTCTTTATTTCAATAGTGACCTTCCTTCAGAATCATTTTCTTGCACATCTCTAATGCTAATAAGAAACCATGAGATCATGCTTCTCTAAAAGTTACAACTTTTTTGAAAAGTAAGTCTTCTGAAGAATAGTCCTTTTATCTTTTTCTCTAGATGACTTGTTTCGGCCCAATCTCTTGAACGTCAGTTTAAATAGTTTAGCACTAATGTGTTTTCTCATTTCTTTGTTTTAATGTGAAAAGGTGAAACCAGTAAAAAAAGCCACACGGTCATTAGTTTAAGAAGGCACTTATTTGATTATTTTTTTTTATTTTTTTATATTTTATTTTATTCAATACGCTATGTAAGACAGCGTGAGAGAGGCTTATTTTTTTAAATCTGAATTGAAAAATTTACTCTTAACTGAATTTCATGCTAGAGGTCGACCTTTCTTGCACATTGGTTTGGATAGGAAGCGTTGGGCTTCATTCGGAGTTTTGGAAGAATACATCGGCTTGTTCTCAGCGAAATACGAAGTGTCTTGATCTGGGATGCGCCCCTCACTCGTCTGTGGTCAGAAGTCGCAATGGCATTTGATAGTCATCTCATCACCACTGAGTCTTGACATTTTTTAATTTTGTCACTGGTAAGTGCCTACGACCATTACACATCAGGACTCCCCTCTTTGAAATTGACACAGTGGACGTTTGATTTGTGGTGGGGGCTCCTTTGTGCCTTTGGTGTTTCACTAAATTTTCAATGGCATTTTGACAATAATTCTCACAAATCAATTCTAATTATCAATATTATTTACTACAAACATGACAATACAAAAAATGTTAATGCTTCTCAAAATGATCTCCTTTAGCCTTCACACAGTCCTTCAGACGTTCGACAAATGCTTCGCATGTGGCACGCAGGTACTGGTCATCGATTTCGTCCCAAGATTTTGAAAGCGCCGCCTTAAGAGAGTCCAAGTTTGGATGTCTGGTAGAACACGCTTTGCTCTCCAAGATGGACCACACAGAGTAATCCATCGGGTTTAGATCAGGAGAACTGGAGGGCCATTCGTCGTGTCTGATGAAGTCGGGCAGGTGCTCGGCGCACCACTCCTGGACCATCTTTGCTTTGTGTGCTGGAGCAGAATCCTGCTGGAAGCACCAGTAGGCTTCTCCGAAATGGGAGTTGGCCCACGGCTTGAGAACTTCCTCCAGGATATTTTTGTAAACCTCTGCGTTGATTTTTACACCAGCTTCAACGAAAACAAGTGGGGTCTTCCCCGTAGAGGTGACTCCTCCCCAAACAAGAATGGACTGGGGGTGTTTCGCTCTTTCCTGGAGTCTTGCCTTGGTGGTAGCATCAGCAAGTGATCCTGCAATAATCCTCTCATTTTGGGAGTTGAAGGCTGGATTCAGAGTAAAAATCTTTTCATCACTGAAAACGATGTCTCGGGCGCGTGCCACCGTGAATCGCTGCAGCAACTTCTTGCATCTCTCCAATCTCCTTTTCTTCATGTCTTGATGGAGTGCATTGGTCTGACGATAAGGGGAACTTCCTTAGCTTACTTCTGACAATCCTCCTCATTGACCTCGCGCTTACTCCAACGTCTTTCGCCATCTGGCGCATCGATCTCCTGGCGTTCCTTCGAATTCTTTCTCTGACGAGCCTCACATTTCTCCGACTCGTAGCTGTTGTGGGACGTCCTCTTCCTTCCCTGTCCTCTTCGGTCTTCAGTTCTTTATAGCGTCGTACTGTATTCTGAACCGTCCTTCGAGGTACGGAAAGGATCTTCACAATTTCTCTTGTTTGCTTGCCGTCGTTGTGAAGTTTGATGATCGCGCTCCGTAGGTCAGAACGACGGACCATTTTGTATTCGAGTACGTAGGAATTACGCAACCTCCAGGCAACATATCACAAGCGAGTGAAACAGGAAAATCTCCAAGAGTGTTAAAAAAATTCAAAACGTATAGGTGCACCAGTAATATTGCCCCACCCTGTAGAAGATTAAGGACGCGTTCGTTTTAGCTTCAGCATACGCTTTGTCATTCGTTTAAGATTAGGTACTTTTCTGGCGCGGGTCGCGCAAGATTCTTCCATTTTTCATCTCATCAGATATCATTTTGGGATACCAGTCTGATTTATAATATTTAGCTGGAAACTGTTATGATTTTATTCCTGTGAATTAGATGTGCTACGTTCAGGATAGTTCAAAAAATGTTTTATTTATTTATTTGTCTATTTAGCGAAACGAAGTAAACATACACGCTAGAATGAGAGGCCTAACGATCACAGAATAAGGTATGGCGACAGTTACATCATTATTTACATAGATTAACTTTTCTCTGATGAGCGGGCAGATAACTGCGTATGAATCCGGTAAAGATCTCAAGAGTAAGTGTTTGTAAAGAAAATAAGAAAACAGTGCGTTCTACATGTTTTAAAGGCAAAGTCTGGGATTTCTGGCGAAATTCCAGGTTTTTCCGTCAAATATGCAGCAGTACGCAAGGGCAGACCATGTGCAGAAGTGGCGGGGCGATTTGACAAGGTTTAGGCGCTAGGAGCCTAGGTTGGAGCATTGGCGCCGCCCCAACCCCATTGAGCCCGCCCACTGTTCCATGCGACCTTCCAAACAACCACATGGAACACTAGATGTTAAGTTGTTATTTGGAAGGTCGTAGAGGAATATTTAGCGGATTTCAACTGCGAAAACCAACATCAAAGCCTATGTTAGACCATTATCGAGAACTAGTCATTCATTCTAGTGAAATCAAGTTTTTTAGAGTGCTAACTTAGTTGGGGGGGGACCACGCGGCGGCGCGGCGCTCTGTTCGTCTGCTCCTCTAAGGCTTAGTCCAAGGGGCAGTTACTATTTCGTCGCCACGTGGCAGTTTCGAAATACGCGCCATCGGCGGACTAAGCCTTGGAGGAGCAGACGAACACAGCACCTTTTTGGATAGGAAAAAACAAAAAAAAACACGGTTGATGGCATGGAGCCAACAGTTGCTGCAGACGCCTCCAGACACGTAATTCTCCCAGCCCTGGTTTTAAGCGACTAACGAAGAGAATTTCTAATTTTGGACTTTTTTGGGAGTATTTCCTGCTTTTTTCTTTAGCTTCGATTCACTTAGCACCCAGTACTTCATACTCGAACAGGTAAGTCCCTCGTTTTATCCCGGAGTTTGCCTCTGACATGGTTTTTTTCACTGATAGACCGCACGAGAAACTTTCGAATGTGTACAGTCGATATCCGAAAGTTGGGGTAGGCGTGTCACCGGAAGTGACGTGCACTTGATAGAAGTTGCGTGGATAAGCTGTTGCCAGCATGCTTTGCTGATATCCAGCGATGTATGTTGGAAGCAGCTTATCCACATAGCTTCTATCAAGTGCACGTCACTTCCGGTGACACGCCTACCCCAACTCTCGATATCGAGTATATGTTAAAGCCACGAGCCACCTAGCCCTGAAAATAACAAACTGCCGAGGCCGCAGCACAACAGGGGCAGGTGCCGTATGCACCTCTTTGATCTATGTCGATGGTAAACTATGGGATAACTCGTCCGGAGGCGCACTCCTTCGTGCTCGTACACCATTAATGCAACGAAGTCTTATTCACGGCAACTCTAACAGCTTCTTTTCTTTTCTCACTTGGCGAGTTATTTAGTATTTGTTGCCTCATATTTGCGGCTCACCACTCCTTCTGCTTTAGCGGCCTTATTTTTTTTATTTTATTTGGAAGTATTAAAGCACAACAACAAAGGAAAGCACACAAAATCCAAACTCTAGCTCTCGTTCTTGAAAAATTTCGATGCATTCATTACATATAAATCCGGTGCTGGATCTCGCTGAAGAGGGATGGGCTGCGATTATGCTTTTGGTTCTGAAGAATCCTGAGAATCCTCGGGTACAGTTTGAAATCGTCCCATTGTGGCCTGTTTGCTACGACAATAGAAGAATGTACCAAGAACACTAGAAAAATCGAAATCGGACTGCCTCAGCAGCTTTCTGACTATGTGTGCCATACTGTTACGCCGGTTATTCGTTACCTCTGGACTGATATGAAGAGACATCAGCAACTACCAAGGCATGATCTCTCCAAGCAAGCTTAATTACGACTTTCACTCGATGGTTTCAAAAAAGCGGTACCGTGGAAAATAGCACTTATCGCGACCATAAAATAAAAAAGAACGATTACTTTTCCACAATTTTTGACATACAATGACAACAATGATGTAATATTTAAGGGATAGGAGATGTCATTCGTTTATGTAATCGGGTCTAGAAGAATGACGCATGAACTTTATGCCTGCTAAGCAGGAGCTACGTCCTACCGGAAGCATTCTTCCACTTCAGTAACAAATAGTGCACTGAAAAATTCGTTGGCTAGGTCTCGGTACCGAGTTCCTCTTCCAGTCCCATAGGAAATTTAGCCGTTTCCGACCCCTATCTCTTGGTGCTGTGTGGGCGACCGGCTTGCAGTCGAACCCCGCTTCTTTGACCTACGATTTAGGGAACCTGTCGTGCCTTTATTAAAACTTTTTTTTCGTGAATATCTCTCTGTCTTCTTTCATGGCTTCCTCTAGGAACTCTATGGCTAGCATCATCGAAGTTAGAAAAATGTAGCCGCTCCACTCAAGAAAAACTTTTTGTCTCTAATTGCCTACTAAATGGTCTTTTCTTTTATATGGAGGCCTCTGGGTCATCTCAGCCTGTTTATCCTTTTTGTTTTGTTTGTGATCCTGTCTGGTCAATTCACATGTTTTAGAGTGAACTTTGGTTGCCGAGATCTCATTAATGACCACGAGAAATGTTATTTACTTCTTCACAGGCGTGTTGTTTTGAACTCCTGCGTCTCGTCCAACTTCTCGAGCTTACCAGTACGAGATCCCGTTGCCTTTCCCGAGACAGAAATTGGTAGGCACTTACTGAAGCATGGGTACGCAACAATTAGGTCTCATTTAATTCGATCTTTTTTTCCAGTGCACAGCGGTAGCACGCGAAACGACTCAGCTTAAGGGCATTTCACATGTGATGGTAGATTCTTTCCATCGTGTCTTTTAAGACTTGTTTAAAACGGTGAAGCGTAAATTTCGGAAGGTATTACAAAAGGGTATTGGAACGGTGACCGGGGTTGCCAGCCTTGGAAAAAAGTGTATGGGCATGTAAAGAATTAAAGCTCGGGCTCGAAGTGGAATGCACGAAGTGTATAAACGCTTAAAGAATTGAAGTTCAAAATGTTGTGACTTTAGGTCGTCGGTGTGCAATATTTGTGGAGACAGATGAACATTATAGCAGAACAGCAGACAGAACTGCGCGCGGCAAGCGGCAGTTATGATGTTGACCTCATGACCAGAAAGATTTCAAAGCATTCTATTGTGGATACTCTCAAATAAAGTTTCGCCTGTGGCAGTCTCATGCATCACTTGCGAGAAATCTGCATGGTGACGCACATGGAAAAGTCTTACCTGGTAGTTCCGTCACGGAAGCCGTGTCTGTTGCCATGCATATTTGCTATTATTCTTCCAGATGATGACACTACAGTATTCGTTCGCCGTTCCAGATTTTGGTAACTTACGTGTTCGATAAATTCAAGGGACAACTTTTTTACTTATCAAACTTTGCAATCTTGTCCAATTATATAGCCAATTTGTTTCCCTGAAACTCACGACAGAAGGGCAGTAATAAGAATCTTGCGAAAATATGGAATTTGAAAAGTTGAAACTTGGTCCAGTCATTAGACGGTTCCACATCCATTTCGCCGCATAGGTATGGCCTTTTGAGCCTTTCCTGAAGAATGGTTATAATGTAGATTATTGTGACCAGTAATGTATGGTTTCAGACCGCATATCGCGCTGCTGTGCATCACTAGGCTGAGGCAGGACATTCACTCAGCTCGAAATGCTGCGAGGAGACCCATGGGACTTTATCAAGTTTTAGATACTCCAATGAATCATTATATCTCAACTTATTGGACTGTGTTAGGCTCCACACTTTTCACTGAAGCATCATCTGAGTACGCGGTGCATACGTGCTGAGCATAGTGGTTCTCTTTTGTATTCGAATCACTCCCACAACTGTAAACATCCTAGCATTTTTCTTGAATTAAGATAATTTAGCGGTGAATAGGATTGCTGTCAGTCTCAAAATCAAAACGAAATATGCCTATTTACATAAGTGAGGAGCTAATGCTTATCATTCATTTACATTCATCATTATTTAGAACCACGAAAGGATTAGCTTTAATAACGTATAAATACGAAGTTATCGCGTTTCCTCAATAGCCAAGGAATGAAACTTAATCATTTTGTTTTTATGAGCCTTCAATTATCATTTTTTTTCAATTTATGCAGATCGAATTCTATTACGTAGAGAGCATAGCTTTATTATATTCAAAGTAATGTGCTATCGTATCCTCTCTGTTGTACTTTCTGGCGAAAACTTTACTACTCAACAATTTTAGTGAGTAGGTGAACGCTTCTAGTGTTTAACGTGGCGGTAACGGAACTTAACGACTTTTGCGTTCTGAACTGCGCGCTTTCAGCCTTATCAAGTCTTTTTCAGTTCTGGCTGCATACGCAACAAATCGTCTCACTTTCGTACAACTATCCATACATACAATATAGATAACGGTTGTGACGTTGCTTTCTGAAGGTAGTGTTTCAAGGCAAGCACTGAGCCAGGCAACGGAATCGACGACTTCTTCAGCGTTCTGGCGCGCCTTATCGGCCCTTATCAATCGTTATCAGTTTCTGGCACCCACCAACAATGTCCCCGTCCCACCCCACATAACACTTGTAAGTATGGTTGCTCTGGTGTCAAGGCGAGCCAGGCAACGGAATCGACGACTTTTGCGTTCTGACGCCCTTATCGGCCTTTATCAGTCGCACCTCATGCCCTTATCATCGCGTATATCAGATTTCAAACATCGGGCACCATCAACAATGTCCCGTCCCACCCCACCTAACACTTCGGTGGTATTGGTTCGTTAGCGTATGTCGCAAAAAGAGCGCAATCAGGCAACGGTTATTGATTCAGATACCTGTCAGCATGTTCTAGCGCATCTTATCAGCCATTATCAGTTGCTATCGCTTCCAATCATGTGTACCACCAATGTCCCGGGACCGCCCCACATAAGACTTGTAAGTATAGACGCTCTTTTACCAATATGAACGGCAAAACGAAATTGGCGATGCTCGCTTTCTAGCCCCTCTTATCAGCTATTATCAGTCGTTATCAGTTCCTATCACGTACCACTTGTGTCCCCATCCCACCCCCTATAACATATGTAAGAACCACTGCGCTATCGTTACTGTGACTCGAATGCATATAGAAGTGATCACTGTCGTTTTACATACACACCGTTTCACACCAACAGGACGACACGTAGCCGTTGATATATTAGGTATAGCGATGATCTCCATAGAATCTCTTTCACTGAATTCTTGATAGATTTTAGAACTTCCATTGTCAGGTTGACCTGGAAGCAGTAATCATTAAGTGACATATTCCCAACTTTTTACACATTGATATCGAGAGCAGCAGCATTTACTGAACCCCTTAAATATGGGGATTCTTGAATAGTGCTGAAGTGTTATCCATAAAGATAAGCATGAGAAACTATAATTGAGCACACTTCGAATTCCCATTCATCCTAATAACGGAAAGCTTTTAACCGCAGCGGTAACCGCAGGGTGAATATTGGTCGAGGAAGTCCTCGACAGGGGCGATCGTATTTGTCACGGTGGGTAATAGGGGGTCGTAATCGTAGGGTTCCTATACCGAGAAAAAATGAGCCTATAACAATTGCCCCTTTTTTATCGCTCACCTTGGAGAGTTTATTCTAGAGAACCCTTTCGGGCAATTGCCACGAAATCAGCTTTGGTGTTATTGGTGCAAAGAAAAGAACACATGCCCTTTGACGGTGGACCGAAATTCGTCCCCTACGTCCTCGATAGAAATTCGACGCTAATATCTCCGTAACTATGAAATTTGAAAAGAAGCTAAATAGACAGTTTGGAAGCGCAAGTTTTCCTCTGCCTGAATGTGTCCTTTTATTCACTCTCTCAAAGAATCGGAAAGATATTGCATTTGAATATCAATAACTCGCACGAAGGATGATTCAGCTTTCTACGCTGTAGTCGACGCAGTTTTAGAGGCACTGCCTCCCCGAGCAGAGGGCTTCCAGAGCATTTAGTATTGTTTGGTAACGGGAAGCCTAGAATCTACCACAACCTCTTCAAAAGATCATGAAATGGAAAATGGTAGCTTTTCAAAGAGGGGCTAGATTTTTCCTAATGGTTCTGGGGCGCGGGGCATTAGATTTGAATTTTATTTTGAGCCACGGAGTTATAAATTCGCTGCGCCAATTAGATACTGTCAATCAAAGATGGAAATGCATAATGGGCAATCGCTCATTCAATTACACATCATAAGTTTAGAGGGTATCATAATTCCAAGACGCCTCTGATCTTACGAGGAGGTTCGTGCTGCTGCGCCATGTCCTTTGATACACGGTCTTTTGAACAGCAGCGCGTAATTCATCTTGATATTCAACCCAATCTGATTGTTCACAGGAGTTTATGATGGAGGCATGCACGTAGGCTCAAACACAAGTCACGCGCGCCATACAGACACGTCTCGCTTCAGGAGCTGTGGAAACCGTGTGGTATGCATGTTATTTTCATATTACTGCTAAAGGTATTCCAATTATGTAGCGGTTTCGTGGAGTGTTCTAGCTGATATTTACAGGCTTACGCTAGGTGCCGCACTGAGGGTTGGGTGGGGCCTTGAGTATGATTGGCACGATAATGTGCAAAGTCAAATTGGTATCATATGATGTGAGTAATTTCGTGAAGTTACGTTTTCATACCTGTTTAGTAGCGTCAACTTATCTGTTTCTTTCCTTCGCGTACTAGTAGGGAGACTCATGTGTATTTCTCTCGCGAGGCTGAATTGAGTCTCGAGGATTTGCCTCCAAAAACTGCGCGAATGTTCTTGTGTAAGAGCTGTGGACATGCTGTGAACTCCATCTACTATAACATAACGCGAAGAAAGTTGAAAGGTAAGCTAGTGATATTATTCTTTTTGCCACTACGCGCACTTCTACTTAAAACGCTTTATTCTCGATCAAACAGTGCTTGGTAGATTCCTCGCAAAACCACCCTGTAGAGATAACAGATAATGCTTGCAAAGTGGGGTCGGAGTTTGGGCAAGATTTACGGACACACTCATAAGCTTGGTCTTCAACCAGGGTCAAGCGAGGCGTTGAGGAAAATTTGGAAATACGACCCCCCCCCCACCACCCTCCGCCGGAGGCCGAAGTCCATGAAACAACCCTCTTCAAAAGCCGAACTATGAAAAGGTTGAAAAGCTTGTTTAATTCTCCCCCAAAACTGCTCATAAATGCCCTGCCCTGCTACCCCACCGCCCACAAAAAATTCGTTTAAGAAGTACAAAAGTGAAAAAGTCAAAGAATAATCATTATTGATGAGTCCTACCAAACGAGCAAACGAGAAACAGACCAGAAAACGACAAACTAGCCACTAAAAATGGCATACTATGACAACATCTGTTCTTTATTTATTTCCTCCACAAGACTTACCAAATTCTAGTACTACACAGATTGTGGTTCTCAATTTGCACGTAGCCCTTCAGTTGAAAGAAGCTTTTTAACCGCCTTCGCCAGCTGTGTGTTGACTGGACTTTGGCGTTGACCGTGGAGCAGCTTATTTACTATTGAAATTTGAACAAATATTCAAATGATTATAACTTTCTTCAAAGTTAACGAATTTTCAATCTGAAAGCTGATTTGGGAGTTTTGTGAAGAGCTTTTTCTAATCAGTACTGAAATTACAGGAAGTTATAAGAAATAACAAATTTAGATCAAATAACGAGGAAAATTCGAGACGAGCACGAGTTTTTACACTTTCCGGAGCAATAACTTGCTTCATTTCCGTCAAATTCAAAAAGTTGATACGTCATACAAAACTAGAAGATTTTCTCTACCAAACCGTTGCTAAAGCAGCTTTATACGTCCAGTATTCAAAAAATGGCCACGTTGAGGATTTCTGCAAAATTAACGAGGAAAATTTGTGATGAGTGCGAGTTTTTTTATTTCCTAAAGCCATAACTCCGTTCAAACTCATCCAATCCAAAAAGTGAATACGCCATCATAAACTAGAAGATTTGCTCTATCAAATGCTAGCTAGAACTGCTCCAAACGTCCAGTATTAAAAAAACGGCTACGTTGAGGATTTTCGCACGAGTACCGCCGT
>MU901578.1:0-10492 GCA_036418205.1 Ostertagia ostertagi | reverse complement strand
CTTTCCTGCGCGCAAGCTTTCTATCCTCCGCTATGGTCCCTTCCTCCTGTGACACCAACACCTCCTGGAAGTGACGCGTATGCAACACAATGGTGTTTCATACAGTAGAAGGGACACAATCATGATATGACGGTAGATTTTTCGCTTCCCTTCCTCATCCTCCCTTCCTCTCTCCACTGCCCTCCAGCTGCCACTGCAGCACCATGTGGAATGAACGGAAGTGTGCTAAGCAGGTGTTTATATAGCCCTAAGAGTGTTATCACAACTATCCTGCTACAAAACATTGATATCTCAAATCCTGTAAGCTACCCGATTTGTTAGCGGTTTGTTTATCCCATGAGCTTCCTTCTCACTCACTTCATTTTGCGGACGGACACACATACATACATACACACACATACAGATACACAAACCGACACACAAAGTTAGCGCTTTATAAAATAGAAGGATTGTTTGTGAATGAGTTCAGACTGATACGAGCGCCATGAAAGTGGAAACCAGAGGAATTGCAAAAATTTGTCTTCAGTGAGGATCATTCATCACTAGCCAACCACCACCCAATTTCTATTCAATTGGAGTGGTTGCAGTAAAGTGATGGCTCATGAAAGGTAATGCTAACATATTTTAGATGTCAGGGAAGAGTGGCATAGAGGTGGGGAAGGGAAGGGTCCATTGGTGAGTTACGTTCTGTGAGTTCGATCCTTGACACTGCCATGTCATGGTCAACAGGCGTTCGATCGCTGACATTGCCATGCAGTGTCAACGATCGAATACCGTCCTCTTCCTCTCTTCCAATTCCTCACAGAACGTAAAACCTCCTGCTGTGAATAGAAGATGGATTATACCCCTAGGTCAACGCGTACACCGAGAACGTTTACACTCGGAACTAAAGTTCTCCCTCAAACAAGATTGCGTGGTGTGCTATAGTTGATTGAACCATATTTGTCCTCATGCGTCTTGCATTATACATACAGGGTGGCTACTAAATATTGGCGCATGGTTAATTGACCATATTTCCAAAAAGAGAATCTATTAAATCTTCAGAGGTTTATCTTTATATACAGTAGAACATAACAATTCATTACTAGAGAAGATGCTCGGAAAGAAGTCCTCCGGCGGCGATACAGGCTTCAAGTCTCTTCTCAACTGACATCACCGTGGGCCGCAAGCAGTTTTCGTCGAGTTACTTCAACGCTTCCTCCTAGGAAGCCTTCAGGAAGTCCAAACTTCGATGTTGCCTAGAAGGCATCTTCTGCTGCAGGAAGCCCCACACCGCAAAATCCATTGGGTACAATCGGGTGAGTTAGATGGCCAAACATCTGGTGACCAGTAACCTGGAAAATGGCGGTCACAGAACACCAGCGTAGATTTTGCGGCATGGGGAGGAGCCTAGTCTTGCTGAAGAAGGCACTGACATTTGCTGGAGGTCGAAACAGTCCATGGAACGAGCACATCACGTAAAATTGTTTCCTGGTAGATCTGGGCGTTAATTTTGACGGATTTGTCCACAAAGACAAACGGTGTCTCGGTGTCGGAAGTAATTCCTGCCTAAATCATGACAGATTTTGGAAAATCGGCTCCTTGTGTGCGCACGACGTCGAGCAGGATGCCTGCTAGCCGGATCCAACAATTGCCTGTCCTTTTGAGAATTGTGCGCCAATTCCAGTGTGATGATCTTCTCGCGTCACGTTGACGTCACTTACTTGCGGCCCACGGTGATGTCAGTTGAGAAGAGACTTGAAGCCTGTATCACTGCCGAGGGAGGCCATTTCGAGCACCTTCTTCAGTGATGCATGGATATGTTTTACTGTATATAAAAATAAACTTCTGAATATGTAATAGTTTCTCTTTGCAAAAATATGGTCAATAAACCATGCGCCAATATTTAGTAGCCACCCTGTATATAAGGTTCGTCTAGCATACAGGCATTTCTCTGAGAATTTCTAGCGGCCTGTTCGCTATAGATGGATGATAAGCTCGCTTGTAGGAATTCGGTTAAGTTAAGGATTCTGTTGAGTGATCAGTTGCTCTGATGGGTATTTAGGCGTCAGTCGTTAAGAAGCGGTCAATGCTGCTCCGAAGTGAGATTGACCCACACGTTATCAACCGACAAGAATCTGCCGATAGATGAGGGGTGGATGAGAGTAAACACCATGTAGATACGTATATAAGGGGGAAGAGAAAGCCGTTGAAATGAGATGCCCCTCTCCAAATGGAAACTTCGAACAGATAGCGGGATCAGCGGTATCAATAAACACGGCCACTGGTGACCCAGTTCGGCGTTTGATGCGAAGGTGCTCGCTGTATTTGCGAGCCTGGAAGTGAATTTCGGATATGAGATCCGAAATATGGCGCACAGGATTTGTCGTAACCACTTTCCTTTGAATCTATTAACTTACTCCCAGTATCGGAAGACTCGATTTGTACCAAAGAATGAAGCGTAGTTCAAGAACAGTAGACCAATGTATGAACCGGCCCAATCCCCACAAATTCAAAAAAAAGGACCTCGTTGGTGCCATGGCATCCCAGCAGCAAGATCAAGGCAACCTTAGAACGAGTTTCGTAAGCAGATGTCAGACTTTGCGAATCGGACAAAGCGCTAACGCCTCGTTCCATTTGCAAAGTCTTACACCTGCGAGGTACCCTTCACCTTCCACTCACTCCCGCCACTCAAATGTCGAAGAAAGCTTAGCGTTCAAAATATAAAATGTTGGTTTTCAAAAAAAAAAAAAAACACTGGAAAACATAGGTGCTCACTTACAGAACTCTATACTCTCCGTAAGTTCTTTACGATAACAAGCGACAGGAAAGTCGTCTTCGCGCTGAACTCTTGATCTATAGATTGCTGGCTTTCTTCGCGGCTTTCTTCGCTGTACTCTTTCTCTACGACCTCGTTCCTTCGATATTTACCAGAGAAGATAATTATGAGGAAAAATGTCTGAAGTAATGGTAGTGAACATTACGACCATACTTGTATATGTAATACTTAACAGCCGCTTAACAGTGATCATGGTAAGGTGAGCGTCTATGGGCCGTATGCTATACTTTCGGGGAAGGATCTCTGCTTTGTGGAAAATCCCGAAGCAAACGTTCCCGAAGTAGGGCGTATGCTATTCTTCCGAATTTCATTCAGGGAGAAAAGACGCAGAGTCCCATGTACGGGGGGGGGCAAAAAAAGAGTCACTCTCACTCACATTCAAAACAGAATTAATTACACTTTGTACCAAACCGAATGAGCTTAATTGCATATTGAAGAGCACACATTCTATTCTATCAAAAAAATTACATAGGGGATTTCTACACCGACGACATCAGAAGATTTTCCCACGGAAACATGGTTCGCGGTACGAGCTCAACGAGGTCGTCGAGAAACCATAGACGATTACGACGTCTCTGAAACGCTGGTCAAAAGCCATTTTGCATAGTCAGAGCTAGTGTCCCTAAGAAGCCATTCACCAGTTATCCGATTGAAGAAATTATGTAGCAGCTTCAGAATGGAGCGATTATGGTAGGCCTCCTTGAGCTCGACGGTGATGACAGATGACGTCATATTCTGGAGACGGTGAAAGCAGCGAAGGTGGGCCTGATTCTGCTTATGGGGGACATCTAATAATTTCGCCGTATAACTCCCAATAACAGCGGCATCCTTTGCGACGAAAAGTTTGATGATATGCGCCATAGGCAAAGTGACTTTTTTTTTGCCCCCCCCCCCCTGTATTATAGGGCGCGAAATCGAACGATCTCAAAGCCACGTCTGCGATTGCGTTCGGCAAGTGATTACCTGTAAGCTATGCATAGTTTTATTAGTCGGTGGAAACACAATATGCGATCCTGGTGGGATTTATGGTATATGTATACCAGATTAGTCCCCCGTCAACCGCCGGGACCTTCCTTTCCTGCGCAAGCTTTCTATCCTCCGCTATGGTCCCTTCCTCCTGTGACACCAACACCTCTGGAAGTGACGCGTATGCAACACAATGGTGTTTCAAACAGTAGAAGGGACACAATCATGATATGACGGTAGATTTTTCGCTTCCCTTCCTCATCCTCCCTTCCTCTCTCCACTGCCCTCCAGCTGCCACTGCAGCACCATGTGGAATGAACGGAAGTGTGCTAAGCAGGTGTTTATATAGCCCTAAGAGTGTTATCACAACTATCCTGCTACAAAACATTGATATCTCAAATCCTGTAAGCTACCCGATTTGTTAGCGGTTTGTTTATCCCATGAGCTTCCTTCTCACTCACTTCATTTTGCGGACGGACACACATACATACATACATACACACGCACACACACACATACAGATACACAAACCGACACACAAAGTTAGCGCTTTATAAAATAGAAGGATACATAATTATTGGAGGGCATCGAGCACAAACAGTTCGTCACAGCGGCAGTAATCACATCTTCCAGAAGGGTGAGTGCTACAAGAGTGCTGAAACCGCAGGTTATTTGTGAAGCCAAGCGAATAGACCACGAGTACGAAAATCGAGAATTAGCACGGTTCCGAATATTGAAGGGCTCCGCGCCACGGTGCCCCTTCCAACCCTACTTTATAAATACACACATTTATATGTATTCTTTTTATTTTTTACTTTATCCTATGTTCTACTCAGAAATATAATCAGTCATGTCTTATTCAGAGGTTATTTTCTGTTTTTTTTCATTTTGATGCTTTATTCTATCTTTTTAGAATGCGAAAAACCTGCTTTTCTTCGATCTGGTTCAACTTTACGGACCAATTTCCTTACCGCGCGCGATGGGTGAGCTGTTTCCAATACGCCCATGAGATGCAAGGACTAGGAGAGCTGTATAAGTGGAAACACGATGATCATAATGATCAAACCTATCACCTGTATCACCTGTCGTCCCGTTGATCATCGAATTTGCTCGAGCGGGCGCCAGCAACGTCTCCATTCGTCCCTGTCGCGTGCAAGAGTTGTCCAGTGGACCCTCCTCGCTCGAGGGACACGAAGTCCTTCATTCCTTTCGTTCAGAGCTTTCGTGAAGAAGTCTGACCATCGGGCCGGCGGTCGTCCAGGTGTTCGTTTGACGTCCCGAGGGATCCAGTCGGTAACCGCTCTGGTCCAACGGTCATCGCAAAATCGCATGACGTGTCCGGCCCACCTTATCTTCGATTCCTTGGCGAAAACGGCAGCGTCCCTGATCTTCGATCGTTGGCGTAGTTCGGCACTCCGGATTCCCCTCTGCACTTGCGTGTATAGGGTTACTCCTAGCATCGTCCTCTCGACAGCGCGTTGGATAACGCTGACCGCATGCTCGTCCTGCCTGCGCAGAGTCCAAGTCTCTGAGGCGTAGGTTAGGGCAGGAAGGACAGCGGAATCGAAGAGGTGGGCACGGAGCCGGATGTTCTTCGTCTTCTTCACTACTCCCTCGATGTTCTTGTACGCTCCCCAAGCCGCTCGTTTCCTCCTGCTCAGCTCTGGAGCTAGATCGTTCATCATATTGATTTCCCGACCTAGGTACACATCGTCTTCGTTAGGTTCAGCTGTAGACCAACCTTACCACAGGCGCAGTCGAAATCAGCCAGCATTCGCTCCGCTTGCTCGATGTTCGGCGTTATAAGAACGATGTCGTCAGCAAAACGAAGGTGGTGTAGTTGCCGGCCGTCGACCTTCACTCCCATGTCTTCCCATTCCAGTTGACGCATGACGTTCTCGAGAGCGGCGCTGAAGAGTTTGGGCGAGATGGTGTCGCCCTGTCGGACCCCTCTCTTGACGTCGATGATGACCTCCTTGTAGAATGGTGAGATTCTGGTCGTAAAGTTGCTGTAGAGCTCACGAAAGAATCTTGATGTACTGAGTAGGGACGCCCTGGTTGCCCAAGGCTTCGATGACCGCTTCTGTCTCCACAGAGTCGAAGGCCTTCTTCAAGTCGATGAACGTGAGACAAAGCGGCATCTTGTAAGACTTTGGCATACATTATACGAAATGCTTTTTTGTGCTTTTTGAAGAATTTTTCTTCTATTCGTAGCGCCGAACTAGTATTAGCGGGGCAAACACGCCCACAGAACCATGACCCATCGCATCTTGTGCAAAATGTCACCGTTGTTCTGCAGCATATCCCCCTCACGCTTCCAAGAAGCGTAACTGTAAGGCATGATATGTGTTCCCTCATGAGAGAATAATGCACTCCAGCAAGAATATGGGCCCCGCCGACCACTCTTGCCCTGGGGGATGCCTCCTTCAACGCTAATGATGAGGGGAGCTTCCCCGATGTTCGGTGCGCGTGGCCTCTCCCAGAATGAGCTTCGAGCAGGAATAGCATACGTTATGGGGGAAGCGTTCCCCGGAAGCATAGCATACGGCCCTATGTCTATGATATAAAATGATAAAAACGAAAGCATATAGCAAACATCAAGGGGTGAGAGGAAGGCGTGGGAAATAGGAAAATCCATCTGTGTGGATGAAGCGTGCAAAGCACAGTCTACCGTTCCCTTTGCCAAATTCAATAAGGAGTAGTGGATCGCACTTGTGATCCCAAGAAACAGGTACCTGGGGATTTTCGAGGGTTAGAGGAGAAGGATCGTGATGTATCAGATCACTATCTTGCCAGAAAATATTATAAGATCTGCGCGGCCAATTTTTTAACGAGCTGTGCACTTCTTCATGCATCTTGAAGGGCTTGTCCCATGGTGCGCGAGGCTCCGCTAATTTAGCACATCTTTGACATCCTTAACCTACGCCACCGTTGTTCGGTTTTCTGGACCGTTTTAGAAACAAGTTATGAGTGCTCGCGAACAGCGTTACCATAGAGCGCAATCCGGAGTAACTCTAGTCGGGTGAAGACGCCAATTTTTCGTATCGGTCCTCTCCCTCCCATCATCACTATGGAACAGCGATTTGATCCTCATAGCGTATCGTTACGTCATAGCAGTGGATAGGGGTGCCGTATTACCACGCGCCTTCTATACTCAATGCCCATATGAGGCCGATGTCAGACTTTGCGAATTCAGCGATTTGCTTGCGAATTGCGAGATGCGAGCGTTGCACCAGCGAATCGAAGCTGTTGCACCAGCGAATCGAACTTTGCGCCAGCGAGTCGAACGATGTACCAGCGAGTCGAACTATGTACCAACAACTCGACGCAGTTCGAAAGTTTGAAAGTGGCTGGCCTTCCTTTGAACGTTGACTCTCGCCGCCTTCCGGGCTCACGAGGACGAGAGTGAGAGAGTGTGAGCGGGAAAGTTGCGAGAGTCACTGGCACATAGTTCGAGCTCTATCGCTGATGCTACTCTCGTATCCCGCGATCGCTGGATTTCCAGAATCCGACATCGGCCTGACGGATATAAGCACCGTAATACCTCCATGTATACCACTCAATCTATTAAAGGAGGATTGCACGGAAAGAACGAAGGTCGAAGAAGGGAGAAATCGCCTAGTGGGGAGAGCGGTGAATCTCTTGAGGGTGCGGACAGACACGCAATCGGCATCGAAAGATTTGACCTCTGAGATCTAGCATGGCTCAAAGTTGGCGAGTTCGGCGATCTCCGCCCACCGATCGTCTGATCACTCGCCGTAGTACAATAGGTGGCGAGTGATTAGATAGCTGAGAGAGCGTAGGGTTGAAGAGGGCAAAGCGATGAGAGTCCCATCAATGCTCAAATCAACGGACAAGGAAGGGGTCCCATTTCTCCGGTTCTGGGCCGTTTTTCGTGGTTTCGCTTTCTTTCTGGTACTACTCACCATCTCTACCTCAATTTGGAATGGGTTGCTTTTCCATCGTAAATTCGTCCTTTAAGTGGCACTTGCATTAAACTTCAGGCGTGAATATCGCTTGAGGATTCCTCAACGGCACGTCGAGGATTCTCTGCCCGGCCAGACACGATCTCACTCGCAGCGGACATTCACACTCGCCATGGGCGTGCCGTCTGTGCTTAACTTAGTTGGGGGGCCACGCGGCGGCGCGGCAGTCTGCTCGCCTGGCATGTTCGGAAATCCGTGGGCCAGGGGGAGTGTAGGCAGTCTAGGGGGGTGGGGGGTGGGGGCAGTCACTTGACATGCGTGAAAAGCTGGAATGTTCGAGTTTACACTGTCTCGCTCGAGAGAGCCCAGGTGAGCAGACTGCCGCGCCGCCGCGTGCCCCCCAACTAAGTTTAGCACCCGTCTTGTGCTCCGCCGCTGATTTCACATATCGGCACTACTCTCACATGGTAAGAGCAGTGTCGAGGAAATCCTCGTCCGTATCACCTGCTAACTTGCATTACATTCCTTTGCATGATCCATTACCTAACTAGTATTTCATTATAGAAAAAAGAACGTCAGACACTTCTCAACTATTTTTGATTTCGTCTGCTGAGCGTTTTGGTAGAACTGTTCGTCAGTCAAAGATATACTTTCTTTTTTGTTGATCCTCCAGCAACGCTCAGGATGAGCGCGGCCTCGGCGCTCAGTACCAGAAAAAAATAATACCTTACCGCGCACGTAATTGCGATACAGGTTCCCAACCGATTTTGATAGTTCCGCGCCATGAATGATTGCAAAGAAACCCTATCAATTAGTCCTCGGATCTACACTTCTCTATCATTTCCACCTGCAAGTACATGTTCAATCGCCGTGATAATGGCCTATTTCGAATCACCTCCAGGTCGATTTTACCCACAATTCATTACATTGCTGATGCATTGCAGTGTATAGTAGTAGCGCAGAAGCCTTGGAGGGCGAAATACTTTCCAGTCGTAGCTCCTTTTTGTCGCGAACTGAACCAAAGCTCGGAATGTTTTGCAGTTCCTCAGCGCCACTCCTTTGGAAAAGATGCAGTATGAAATGCATAATACCCCCATTAGGCAAGGTGGAGAGTTAGCGGTGGTCCACGTGTCTTCTCGTCGAAAGGCATTGGTCCTATACAGAACATTGATGGTGAAATGACAGGTACGAATATCGAACATGATCACTATCGGGTAGTCCGTCTATTGAACAGGACTCAATAGACGGATACATAATCATACGACGACTTTAAAGCCATGAGCCAGGATTAGGCAACTAGCAGAAGTTCTCCCCAGGGTGCGGTAGTGGGCTCCCCAAGCACTGAGGGCGCGGCACTATCGCAGCCCAAAAGTGCGCGCCAAGGGAGCTATGGCCTTGCCCGCCGCGCTGCCCGCGCTGCCAGCTCTTCTCGGCAGCAGCGCTGGGTGTTGCGGCAGCACCGTCAACGGGTGTGCCTGATCAACAGGCCGTTGGCTTTGTCATTAGTTGCGTCGTACTAAAAAAATGTGAACAGCTGATTCGCCTTGAAAATTTTCATAAAATGAAGACAAGAAAGCGTACAAATAGCAAAATGAAATGAAAACGAAACCAAAACCCACAACAAATCTGTTCACTAAAGCGTATTGATTCCCGATCAGCTGCTGCTCTTAGCCGCTTACACCATCCGGACAATACGTCGAACTATTGTTTCCCCTGAGCCGCCTCTTTTCGCCTGCGTCCATAATACGGTTTCTTAACGTTTTCTTTTCGTTTTTTCTTCACTGTCTATCCACTTCCCACCTATAACCTCAATTTCAAGCGCCATAAGGCCTAAACACGAGCCTGACTTTTGCTTTAGCAAGGAAAACACCTTTCAGGCACCGAAGCGAGTGTCCGGATCTCCGGATCTATACTCAATAGAACGCATGTATGAAGAGTTGCGGAAAGGTCGCCCGAACAAATTTAGCAGAAGAAAAATGGAAAACGTTCGCTCAGCCAGTGCCACTGGCTGCTATTACAGAACTGGCCATTCATCACACCGCGTTAATCGAGTGACAATTTTCCTTCTTCTATAGATACTTGTCCTTCCTAATGCTTAAATTGTTTCAATACAGAACGATTCAGCACGAAGAACGTACGCTGTTATTCAACTGTTTCTGAACTAATCTTCTGTAAAGCTCTGTGAACAAGATTACAGGACCGCAAAACAGTGAGGAACATTCACCGGCATAACCATGTAAGATCCATACACCAAAATTCGTAGTGAATCGGTCATTCGCAAAATGGGTAAAGAATAAAAGGACAAAGTATTAGCGTTAATCAATTCAACTGGAATGCGCCACTCGTTCTAGATCAATTCATAATTGTACTCATTTTTTGAATGCAATTTGCCCTATGCAATGACTTGCGCAGTGCCAATGTACATACAAGGCAATATTTTTGCCCTGCCAGAGAGAACTCGATGAAATTACTCCACTTAGAATGGATAGAAGACGTGATTGATTGAGAGGTTTGTCTGTTCGTAGGATTCAATTCCCTATAGTGTGCGTTGTTAGCGCTACCACTATACCCATTTCGCTTTAAAAGGTGGTTAAATAATAGTGAAAGATTTATTGAAGCACAAAACAACAGGATCAAAAATTAGAGATTTTTCTGAAGATTGTGTATGCACTGGTAAGAAAAAAAGCTCTGCACTTGCTTGAAACCATTCAATCACGAGTCAGGGCCTTTGGAGAGCTCAGCGTAGAGTTCTTTGTGCTTGAACTGTGTGAAGGTAAGTATC
>MU901571.1:0-12384 GCA_036418205.1 Ostertagia ostertagi | reverse complement strand
TTTGCGACGGAAATTCATAACTCGGTTCCAAGAAGTCCCGGAGACCGGGAAAAAGGTGGATAGAGGTGGGTGAAGGAGTGGAGCCCAACTGCTGTTGGTGGGCGGGGCATTTCCAAGTGGGCGGAGTTCTCCACAAAACTTTGTGACTCGGCTGCAAGAAGTCCTGAAGACCGGGAGAGAAGTGGGCGAAGGAAAGGAAGTGAATTTCTAATGGTGTGCGGAGGATACACCAAAAGAGCAGGATTCGCCGCCAAAATTATAAATCGGCTCAGGATAGTTCAAAGACTGGGAGATAGGTGGGACATGCAAAGAAATAGGCGGAGTTTACCACGAGGTTCATAAATCGGTCCGGAGGCAGTCCGAGGCCGGGAAAAACGGACAATTGGTTGACGATTACGGACAATTGGTGGAGGAAGGAGGGAAGGTCAAAAGCCATCGGTGGATGAAGCATGGGGCAATCGGATAGAATTCAGCTTGAAAGTCAAATATTCGAAGTGTATTGGGCCAAATTCGAAAATTCACGCCGCACCATCCTATATCGCCGCAGAACTGTGCTGTGCGCGCAACGCGTGCGGCGCCAACTGGTTATAATGTAATAGCTTGTTCAGAAAATGATTTATCAATGTTTTTTCGGTTGCTTAATTGCCGAATATCTGGCTGCTATGTGGCGTGACAGAATTTGTCAGAACTAAGCGCTGGTGTAGTTCCTATAGTCGCTCGGTGAATGGATTCGCTTAGAGTGCAAGAATCTTACAGCTCATCTCAGACTATTTTAAGAGCAGCCTAAAGAGGTTCCGGTCCTAAAGAGGAGTGATTTCTGGAGGCTTCGGACCTCAGCACTCCACGAAATCATTAGAACGAATGCAAAGTGATAATGGAAGTGAATTTTAATTTGAACCTCTTTCTAAGCGTGTGAGGGCCGCAGTTAGCAGGCCGAAATTCTATTTTTGGAAACAATGAAAGCATGGTATTTCTAAGTTTGGTATCACGACTCTTTAGAATTTTGCCAGCAGAGGGATTTCGATAGTTATGGAAGCATTTCACGCCCGTTAGAACATCTGAAAGGTGGTATCTTCAGTGATTGGTGAAGGTAGAGACGTGAAGATAGTCATTCCTTGAGATATTTTCGGGAGCCAAAAGCAGATTTCAGTACCCTGCCTATCTTATAGGTATTGCTTCGCACGCTCTGCTCTTCCCCATAGTTCTTCTAGGCTCGTCATCCAACGATTCTAATTCAATAACGGAATATTCGTGATTATTTTGTGTTGCATAAGGGTTTATAAGAGGTCAACGAAACGGGTTCTATGATCCATAAAGATTTTTTGTGAGCCTTGTTCAGTGAGCTTATTTCAGCCCTTTTCCGTATGTGCACAACATCGGCCGAAAGACTCTCGAGATCTTATGGTATATGCATGTGAGAAGTTTCTACCATACTCAGCCCATTTTAAGGTATGTACTTCCTCAATACAGGGCCTTACATCAAGAATGTTACTCTAAATCAGAAGAAATGCAGTTTTTGGTGGTAAAATTTCAGTGTCTCTAGTTCTACTCAACATTTGAGATTGGTGTGTAGCAAAATGCTATCTGCTACGTAAAGGCATTACATTCAAATACTTTTTGTTTACTTACTATTTACTTATGCTTATTTTGTAAGGCGATGTCAAAAACATATGGGGAGTGAGGTTAATGCGCTCCGTTGAATGCTTATAACCATGTCAGTTGAACGTGCGTGTATTGTCTAATTTCCCCCGTCCAAGCCGGGATGTGGGGTTATTAAAGAAGCATACGTTATCAGGATTCTGCATCGGGTGAGAACCTGCGCCACACGCAATTACTTTGGGCTGCCTTTAGCAGAAATGACAGTGTTCTATCGGGAGAAGGACGAAGTATCGGGTTGTGGTGTGAGGATTTTTCAGGGATATTTATCAATTTCTAAGGAATTTTGATAAAATTAAAATTATTTAATGTCAGTCATGGGTCTTCTTCTTGCTTCAGATTGCTTCATTTGAGCCCCTTATCGCTCGTATCAGTGTGGTTTTATCAAGAGTAAAAGAAGATGGAGTTATGCTCGAGATGCAAGGGCGAAGGAATTCGGAAATGACCTGCAAGACCCTGACTGCGGACATTTTTTGTCGCCTAATTGATTGCTCCCACATTTCCCACGCACACTTTGTCTTGCCTTGTGCCCAATCTGCCTCTCCGCCCATCTGAGAAGTCACCGCGTTTTCCCCCCAACAGTAATCGAACCCCCTGTGCGTCGGGGCTCATGCTTCAGGCCGATGTTCTAAATCTTCAAGAAGCATGATTCAGATCGTCACTCGCAATTCGCATGCAGGGTGGGGAGCGAATGCTAACCCGAATTATTAACACACGTGGGAAACTATGTTTCAACACGCTTGAACGAGGAACTCCGCAGAATTGACATAGCTAAAAGCCTTCTCTATGTCACCTTGGAAATAGGTAGCTGACGTGATATGGAGTTGGTGCATATAAACCTGTGAGAAAGAGAGGTTAAGTAGATCATCGCCACGACTGCCTCCGTGTCTACAAAATATTAAATAAAAAATAAATAAGTAATGAAAAAGTATGGATAAAATAGCGAAAGAAAAGACATGGCGCCTCTGTAATTTATCTTCATAAAATAGAAATAAATAAATAGGGACAAACTGCGATCAAGTCATAATCCTTTTCCGACAGTTCACAAATTCTGACCACCGACGACGTCTTCGAAGGATAGCACCATCGCCGCGAACGGCTGACGAGACCTTGCGGCTTTTCATCTCATCTGCATTATACCATGGATTCGATCTTTTGAAGAAGTCGCCACAAAGTCTTCTTGAGGTACGCGCTTACTTACCTTTCATTCGTAAAGGCACAACCCAGGCAGAGGTCGTGTGAACTCTTCTCTTCGGTCAGAAGTATAGAACCCTAGGGGACAATCACAAATGTGGCGTTCACGTGCACGGAATTCGACCGACAAGAACGCTTTGGGCTTGCAAAGTAAGCTGCTCGAGCTGCAGCGAACGAGCTCTCTTATCAGGCCGTTGTCTGGTGCTCTCTCATCTGATGCGCTCTCTCGCCCCATACTCTCCTCTTCGCGCTTAGTCTCTCGTTCCTTTAGCACAGCCAATTAGGAAGGTGAGTGAGCCCTCAACCTGAGCGTTTTCGACGGATTCTTTTCCTTTTTTCTTCACTGCCGGCCCACTTGGCACCGATACATTCACATTCGTGTGCAAGAGCCACACCAGTGCGATCCTGGGGCATGCCTTTAAGATGCACGGCACGCTCCACGATTAGGCGCGCTTGCCTCTTCCATCCCGGGGGTAGTAGGCAGGCGGACAAGTGTTGTTGTCGCACCCCTTTTGCCGCTTGAAAGTGCGCGACAAAGGCACAAGCAGCTCGTCCGACCTGCAACTCACACCTTTGTCCGCAAGCCCCACCCTCCGCTGTCCGTTGCCACGTGGCGCTGCTTGAAAAGCGCGGGCGCATTTGAGGCAGCGGTCCCACCGCGATCCTGTGTCAATGGCACTGGAGCAACTAGAGTCAGGCTCGCGAAACTCGTCCAACGCGCCTTTTCTCTATCCCAAGGTGGAATGTTGCTGAAATAGGGGAGGTTTCTGTACGGGGCGTAATCTGTGATTTCGTTTGCTTTCCTTCTCTTTTATAGACCACCTCCCACCTCTAGTATCATGACTGAACGCTTTTAGACACCTATTTTATTCCGAATCTTGCCTTAATAGATACTTGTGTGGTTTGTTCGTCACAACAGTAACTATTGTGATGTGACCATGGCCTGCCTGAGAGCCACCTTTGGTGTATAGATTTTTTCTGCCTGCAACTGTGCGTACAGCTTTTGTCGTGCCTGCTACAGAGTAAACAATTAGCTTGTTGTTCGAGTTATAGCGATAATGAATGAAAGCGAATATTTTAAGCAGATATATTTGTAGATGGGTTATCTATGAGTAGTATTACATAGAACTTTCACCCATGGTACTAAAATGGCTAGCAAAGAGAAAGTTAACTCCGGCGTAGCGCGTCAGAGTTTTAGCTGCTGGCTGGTGAAACCCAGTACCTACAACCACAAGCTTTGTACTCACCCATACATCTGTTTCTTAACCTAACGCTTCATAAGAAGAAAGAAATAAAGGTGAAGATCGATTCGGGTCAATTCTCAAAGCGGGCATCTTTGCAAGAACTCAGATATAGTATCGATAATGCAAACCACGGTATTTAAATATATTGTAGAATGATGCATAAGAGATGAACTAAAGCCTGAGAAGAAAAATCTAATTAAACATATGAGATATTAACATAGTCCCGGCCTTGCCCTGCGTGTAGCATATTGTATCGTAACTTGCCCTTTCGTCATTGTGTTGGGCGTTTCGTTTTTGACCATTCCATAAGCTCTTAAATCTCACCTAATTCTCTATAAACCTATCAGTTAATTAAGTTATCAGTTGTAGTAGGATCTGAGTTTTTCTAACTTTGACGTTCATCTCTGAGCGCAAGCAAGAGTATTTACGGTTATGCCGACATACTGAAGTTTTGCGAACAGCGACTACGAAGCTTCAAAGGCTTTCAAGGAGAACTTGGCTTAAAGGAAGTGGTCACGATAATTTTCATGGGAACGATAAGGGAAGCTATGTATTGGAGTGGATAGAGGTCCTGCCCAGTGTTACAACACGTGAAGTTTCAGTGGCAGTGGCGCCTTATCAACGGAGTGATAAGGCGCCGAAATCCACTTCGGTTCAAAACCAAGACTTATCGATGTGGAAAGGGGTGCGATAAGAGCGTGCTAGATATGATACCGTTATCGTTATCGTCCCGTTTTCATTCTGGAGTGCACCTCTTATCAAGCAGCCGCACCTTCTTATCTCATCGTATCATATCTTCCATGGGCTTACACTCGTCCAACAATTACTGCCTCACACCTTATCCTAACAGGCGAGCTCGCCTTATGGCGGAGCATCGTTAATATAAGAAAAATGCTAGTCAACTGATCACGACGCAAGTAGCGGAAGGGTCTTCAACAAAAGTTCTAGACTTCTGCTGTGATGGCACATGGTCAACATGACAAATCTTGATGATACATGTTATTAAACGAAGCGGTCACGCTGGCTTCCACGCTGGATTGCTACCCTCGCGTATCAATCGATAAGGTGTGAGGCAATAATTGTTGGACGAGTGTAAGCCCATGGAAGATATGATACGATAAGAAGGTGCGGCCTGCTTGATAAGAGGTGCACTCCAGAATGAAAACGGGACGACAACGATAACGGTATCATATCTAGCACGCTCTTATCGCACCCCTTTCCACGATAAGTCTTGGTTTTTGCTGAACGGAAGTGGATTTCGCGCCTTATCAGCTCCGCTGAAGCGCCCTGCAAACTTGCCCCCGTTTCTGTACACAGCTGGCAGCGACTCCCTTCCACCTCAATACATCGCTACCACTTACGTGCCCATGCAAAATATCGTGAACACCTCCATTTGAAGATTGGCGATCACTGGGACGTTAGTCCTTTACAAAAAAACACTATAGTTGCTCATTGTCCATGACTTCTGCCATTACCTACATGGTGTATGTACATTAGGCATCGCTACCTTATCGGCTCCTCATATGTTTTTGTCAGGCCCAAACGTAATTCCAAAAACGAAAATGAATATGTGGCAAAAGCAACAGTGTAGTATACTTTAGCCATGGACTTTCTTAATACTTAACATAGCCTGAAGCATTGACTCAGTTTACCGTGTGCCCGTTTTTTGTGCGCTCGGTAATTGTGCGGTCTAAACCCTTTCTCATCGCGGTGATATGTATTGCTCCAAGCGTTGTACGTACCTTATAAGAATTTACTTAATTTTGCTTAGATAGGAAGATAACACACTTCTCTTTCCTTCAAACCACCTCTCTTTAACTTGAAATTACTCCACTGTCCATGACGATCTTATTGGGTTGGTAAATGATTCCTGCAGCCTTTAGCAAAACTTGGACAATTTTACAGCTACTTTTTCAAATAATTCACTTTTTAAACGGCTTTCAGCAGACCACCTGTTTTCGAGGAAGGAAGCCTTTGCGCCTGGAATTTGCTTTTAGTTCATTTGACGGCTTTGTGGTACCCAGTGACAATTACGCGCACAAAAGTGCTAAATCCATCAAGGGCTGTGTAGAGTCGACCTAGCAAAGCTTTCGACTAATTCGGTATGGGCGGGCAAAAGGAAGAGACTTGGGCTTAGCTGCTTCTTGTCCAATACAGTCAGATCTTTGCTTCGCCGCTGGATTTTGTGGAGAGGGGCGAAAAAAATCTCCGTCATTTTCTATATACTAAATTCAAATTCGTATAACTTCGTAAATTGAACCCAACCCATTCCCGTTCCTTTGACTACTTTAGAATTAGCCTTCCACCGAAGACCGATAAGGAGGATTGTATCGCACACCCGGTTCACGTTCGACGTTAAGCAACAATCCAGGAACGAATTCGCGGGTAAGGACCACCTATAATGACGTTGCAGGTGAGAAGTTGGTCAATGGAGAAAGAAAAAGTAGAAAAAAACGTCGGGCAGGGGCTTAGACAGGGACTCCCCCTGCCGTTTAGGGAGACGTGTGTTGGACGAGTTGTCCGAACCTGCCCGTAGTACATGCGCTCCAATTGCAACTGCTGGCAAATAGCCATGCATGCTTGCAAATACATAACTATTTGCCAGCAATCGAAATTGAAGCGCTTCAATTGCGTTCTTATGGAATCGACCTCATACAGCGCGGCGGTCCCGCAACGACCGCTAGTCGAGCAAGCGCTCTGCACAGCGTATGTTGGAGCGATCCGCCTCGGTATGGGTGATCCGCCCCCTCCAAGAGGACTTCGACCCCTTCCAGCGCATTTTAGAGGTAGGTTTTGAACTTAAAGACATTTCCTATAAACTTTAGTTGGGCTGGGGCATGTTTTGACCGCCTAATGACCAAGTAGTTGAAACCCTGCCTGGACTGTTGCTTTAATGAAATCCTCTACGGATCTGGACCATTACGACGTTATCTTGAACGGTGTTCGGAAGGGGTGTTGTATGATCACTGCTAATGTCTCTAGGAAGCTATCCGTTAGCAGCCGACTGAGAAATTGTGTAGCAACTTCTAGCTGAAGCAGGTTGGCCTTCTTGAAATCGACGAAGGAGGCAAGTGACGTAGTCTTCCTAAGCGATGAAAGTAGTGACAGAGGACCTGCTTTTTCTTATGAGCTGGAGGGTAGTACGTCTAAGGATATTTTGCCGTAAAATTCCCATCAGCTGCGGCACCCTGTCTTACGAAAAGTTTGCTGATGTGCGCTATGAATTTGAATTGAAAATGAATTTTTTCGCTCATCACCAGACCCTCACCCCCACCTTTGTGTAGTCTATGGCAGCTGCAACATAATAAATCACCCCCAAGATTATGATTATCTCAACTTCTTACCAGCACCTGCACCATTTAAACGCACTTGTAAAATACCTACCAGATACTCAGGTCACTTGAGCCGTTGTCGACATGCTTAGAGAACTTGTTGTCAGTTTTGAAACTGCAACAGCGAAAGATATGACTCGCATGAAAGTTTACATTGTTGTACTTTTTATCCATCTGAGAGTATTACTAGAGCGTGTACCCAGCGAGTTGGCTATCATTTAGGCCAATTGAACCTTCCATCCCTCCGGGGTCGGTTAATTGGTACCAGACTTGTCTGGGAGGATAAAAACACTGACTTGTACATCGGCTGGCCCCCGCAAGTCATTGTATAGGCCACATCGCATTCAAACGCCACTACGAATGTACAAATGGAAGTAGAATGCGTGCCGCATCCCAAAAAGGGATTGATCAACGGCAAATGCTTTATCCTTTATTTATCCTTTATTTTAATCACATGCATGAGCTAAAAAACTTTGAATAGCACGTGTGACAATTGAATTGATGTTATTCCACGTGTTTCATTCCACTCCACTATTGTATGACGGAGATATGCATCGCAACTTGGAGATGGATACATCAGAAAAAACGTCGTACGAAAGAAAGCTGATACCGCATGTGCTACGAAAGAGTAAAAATGGCAGCAGTGACAAGTGTGGAGGCAAAGGCCTTGGCGCGGTCGTTGATAATTGGAGTCGCGACATGCCACGGCTCCTGGCATTGGGATTCAGTTTCTTCATTCATAGTGGAAATTGCTCTAGAGATCTAATCACAACCCATGCCGCCAACATCAGTACCTCATCAACGCTTGCCTAATTAAGCACAACCCAGCAGATTCGTGGGAACGCTTCTCTTCGTCCCTTTTGTTTTTTTTTTTGGGTTTTTTTTTGTGGTATAGAACCCCTAGAGGACAATCACAGATGTGGCGTCCTCGTGCACGGAAACCGACCGATAAGAGCGCTTGGGCCTTGCAAAGTAAGCTGCCCAAGCTGCAGACTTTTTTCTTATCAGGCTGTTGTCTGGCGATCTCTCATCTGTAGCGCTCTCTCGCCTCATACTCTCCTCTCCGCGCTTAGTCTCTCATTCCCTTAGCACAGCCGATTAGGAAGGTGAGTGAGCCCTTAACCTAAGCGTTTTTGACGGATTCTTTTCCTTTTTTCTTTACTGCCGGCCCACTTCCCACCAGTACATTCACATTCGTGCACATGGAGCCACACCCATGTGATCCTGGGGTATGCCTTTAACAGTACTGCTAACAACTCCTATCAGGGTTGTGAGCCCTGTTCATTATCGACGAACTGCCGCGGTTTCCTACGCCTCGTCCAGCTTTAAGCTGCTTCAGCGACGTCATGCCATGACAATGTGGAATAAATCTCCCCATTCGATAAAGAGAATCACTTAACAAATTGAAAGTTAGATCTAATGATAGATACAGCGATGGTTATCTCATCGTGCATAGCCATAGCGACCTGAGAGCTTTTCGTCAGTAATCTGACAAGAGCGAGGACGGGGGATTTCCCATCCATTTAATTTTCAAGCATTGGCTTTACCAGTGGTGAGGCGAATATGAAAATAACACCAGTGCCTACTCACACAACCTTAGAGTACTTTTCGCTGTGAGAATTCGTGGAATTCTCCAGTAGAGCGCATCCTTTTCGTGGGGCTACGTGTCAAGGAGTGTATAACGAACTATATCATATTCAGTTGAAATTTTTTTGCCTCATGACCTCTTCTTATCACACTAGTAGAGTTAAATGTAGCTCCTATTATTCAAGTACTGGTCACCATGAGGAAAGCCAACAAGTACTTTTTATGTGAGTTTTCTTTCAGTACTGGCCCACTTGTGAATAAGTGATGACAGTGAGTGGGTGACCACTAGCACTGCTGCTCATCACCTGTATCACCTGTCGTCCCGTTGATCATCGAATTGCTCGAGCGGGCGCCAGCAACGTCTCCATTCGTCCCTGTCGCGTGCAAGAGTTGTGTCCAGTGGACCCTCCTCGCTCGAGGGACACGGTGTCCTTCATTCCTTTCGTTCAGAGCTTTCGTGAAGAAGTCTGACCATCGGGCCGGCGGTCGTCCAGGTGTTCGTTTGACGTCCCGAGGGATCCAGTCGGTAACCGCTCTGGTCCAACGGTCATCGCAAAATCGCATGACGTGTCCGGCCCACCTTATCTTCGATTCCTTGGCGAAAACGGCAGCGTCCCTGATCTTCGATCGTTGGCGTAGTTCGGCACTCCGGATTCCCCTCTGCACTTGCGTGTATAGGGTTACTCCTAGCATCGTCCTCTCGACAGCGCGTTGGATAACGCTGACCGCATGCTCGTCCTGCCTGCGCAGAGTCCAAGTCTCTGAGGCGTAGGTTAGGGCAGGAAGGACAGCGGAATCGAAGAGGTGGGCACGGAGCCGGATGTTCTTCGTCTTCTTCACTACTCCCTCGATGTTCTTGTACGCTCCCCAAGCCGCTCGTTTCCTCCTGCTCAGCTCTGGAGCTAGATCGTTCATCATATTGATTTCCCGACCTAGGTACACGTAGCTGGAGCATTCGGTGATGTTCGTTCCGTTGAGCGTGAATGGGGCATCAGGAACCAATCCGTTTCTCATAAACATCGTCTTCGTTAGGTTCAGCTGTAGACCAACCTTACCACAGGCGCAGTCGAAATCAGCCAGCATTCGCTCCGCTTGCTCGATGTTCGGCGTTATAAGAACGATGTCGTCAGCAAAACGAAGGTGGTGTAGTTGCCGGCCGTCGACCTTCACTCCCATGTCTTCCCATTCCAGTTGACGCATGACGTTCTCGAGAGCGGCGCTGAAGAGTTTGGGCGAGATGGTGTCGCCCTGTCGAACCCCTCTCTTGACGTCGATGATGACCTCCTTGTAGAATGGTGAGATTCTGGTCGTAAAGTTGCTGTAGAGCTCACGAAGAATCTTGATGTACTGAGTAGGGACGCCCTGGTTGCCCAAGGCTTCGATGACCGCTTCTGTCTCCACAGAGTCGAAGGCCTTCTTCAAGTCGATGAACGTGAGACAAAGCGGCATCTTGTACTCTCGTGAAACTTCAATGAGTCTTGTAACCGTGTGGATATGGTCGATCGTGCTGAACCCTCTTCGGAACCCTGCTTGCTCGCATGGCTGTCCTTCATCTAGTATTCTGCCGATCCTGTTAAGGATGACTCGAGTGAATAGCTTGTAGATTACAGACAGCAGGCAGATTGGGCGATAGTTGCCAATGTCGTCCAGTCTCCCTTCTTGTACAGCAACACGGTCCTGCTGGTTTTCCACGGAGTGGGTACCTTGCATTCCGACAGGTAGCGCGTGAAGAGTCGAGCCAGAGTTTTGATGATGACTGGCGGCGCATTCTTCAGATGTTCCGGTTTGACCCTGTCGAGACCGGGTGCTGTACGATTCTTCACCGACTTGATGGCGTGTCGGACTTCGGAAGAGAGAACTGAGGGGACGACGTATCCATCCTGTTGCAGTTGATAAGTGGGCAGATGGACATGGCTATCGAAGAGATCCGAGTAGAAGTCGTGGATGACTTTCTCCATTGCCCTTCGGGATGCAGTAACTGTTCCATCCGGACGTCGGAGGCAGGTCATCTTGGTCTTGTAGCTGGCAAAGCTTCGGCGGGCATTGCGGATGCTCCTCCCAGCCTCTGCTGCTTCAGCTAATACTGCTGCTCTTCGCTCCTTGAGATCTTCCTTTATCGCCTCTCTGCATAGCTTCGCAAGCTCGGACGTGAGTCGGTGATTGCCTGCAGCTCGTGCGGCTCCACGCTGGCGTATCAGTTCGAGAGTTTCCGGAGACAGACGTCCCTTGGTGACTTTCAAACTCTCTGCCTTCTTGCCACAATCGTGAAGATGTTCAACGAGCCGATAGTACTCCTCGTCGATGTTTTCGATGACGGAATCCTCCCATAAGCTGACGAGGGAAGCGAAGTGGATCCCAGTTGATGACTGTCCTGGGGCTTCGCTTCCTGAACTTCGAGGCTCTCTCAACACGCATCGAAAAGTGGAACTTTGCGCGGAGGAGACGATGGTCCGATCCCGTGTAGAACTTCGGAACAACAGCGACGTCGGTCAGGCAAAACCTTCGATTGAAGATGATGTGGTCTATCTCGTTATGGAACTGTCCATCAGGTGACTCCCAAGTCCAACGAAGGTGAGGGGCTTTTGGAACTGTGAGTTACCATGGATGGTGTTGGTCGACATGATAAACTCCGACAGTCTCTCACCCTGCTCATTCCATTCCATTCCGTGAGTACCGATGTGAAGTTCTTCAGCCGTTCTTCTTGGGCCAATCTTAGCGTTGAAGTCGCCGACGATGACCTTGAAGAAGGTATGATCTTCCCTGTAGAACTTCTCCAATTCCATATAGAATGCTTCGTGTTCTTCTTCGTCGTAGCTGGATGTTGGTGCGTAGGCGACGAAGATTGTCAAAGCAGGAGTTGAACCACATCTTCTCAATCTCAAACGTCCGATTCGGGTCGTAAGGCTTTCGTACGAATCGATGTTTATGGCCAAGTGCGTGTTGACGAGGACACCCACACCGCCAACGCCTCTGCTGTCGCATGTTCCAAGGAACAGTTCTTCTCCAGTATCGAAAACGGCGTGTAGCGGGCGGTGCCTTCTCGTCTCGGTCAGTCCGATGACGTCGTACTTGATCTTCCTGGCCTGCATCATCAGATCTTCGATGTGAGCTTCGGATGCAAGCGTTCGTGCGTTGAAAGTACAGATCGCCATCTTAGTCCTTCTTCGTTTAGGCAGCCTATCCGGGCCCTGAGATTCTAGCAGCCTCTCCCGAGCGGTCCTACCCAACGCTGCCGTATTGGGGGCTCCCTCAGGTTCAGGGGAATGAGGCCCATCCATATTGCTGTTTTCGGCATATTGAAGGCACACGAGTAGCTTGCCAGGCTCTGTCGTGTGGGCTAGGATAGACCTCCAGGTAGTTAGCCACGCTGT
>MU901512.1:0-15344 GCA_036418205.1 Ostertagia ostertagi | reverse complement strand
CAAATTGGCACCGAAGAACGCCAACACCAGCAATTGATGTCATAATCACAATTAGGCTTACAAAAACCCTTACAAATGGGCTTTTACCAAAAACTGGTGAGAGAAAGTTGTGACGCAAAAACTTCACCAAGGTGCCGTCGAAGAACGTCATAGGGGTCCGAAATGATGTCGGAGCAACAAACGAATGTTGTATTCATAATCAGGGCACCTGATAACCCTTCCAGTCGATGTTTCTAAGAAAATCAAGATTTTGGCCCGACTTCGAAAATTTGCTAGATGAATAAGTAAACTCTGTGGCAAGTAAAGCTCGACGATGAACTTCTTGGAAATGACATCATCTAGATAGTCCTCAAAAAATGAGAGATGCTCCTGCCGAATAGACTATAGCAGACAAGCAAGCTGGTGTTGGTCGGAGGGTCACCCACAGTGCAGTAGTTTTCTGCCAGTTTTCCGTGCGGAGCTCGCCTCCGAGCGAGTGGGAATACTTGAAGATTTACTTATGTCAAGTTTTCGAAGTTAGGCCAAAGATGCCAAAGATGATTTTCTTCGAAACGTTGGCACCAGAGGTAAATTGGTGCTCTTGTCACGAATGTGGCATTGTTTTTTGGAGCCGCCGCTATCCGGCGAAATTCCAACGGTACAACTTTTTGCCTGCTTTCGGTGAAAACTTACCTAATCTGGGTTATCAATAGTTCTGGTCTTGAATAACACATCCATTTTGGCACCTGTGCTATTTGGAGAAAACCGTGAAGTGCCTACAAAAAATGCAAAAAGCCCGACCTCGGGGATCCGAACCACCAACCCAGACCAAGCGTGCCAATCGAAATCCACATCGCTAACCACTACACCACCGACGCTGCTGGAAGATGTTGGCCAAATGCTCTTATGGAACTTCCACACGCTCTTTAGTACACAGCATGACACCACCACGACAACTTTCCAATTTTGACCAAACTTCTCGATGTTTTCGAGACACACCTTACGAAGACCCTCCATTACGCAAGTAGTCCACGCCATGAATGAAACACACCACTTTTAACAAGTAAAAACTGCAGTTTCCAACAAAATGATTCTCACTCCTTTTTTGGCATTCAGAAGGCCATTTAGCGGAAATGGACCATAGATCTGTGTTCACTGCACCTGCCCCTATTTCATGCAAAAAACCGTTTCAAAGCGCTCAGCCTCTGAACGATTCCCCTCGTGAGTTTTCTTCATTTGCGTTTTCATCGCTCGAATACCATTAGACCGTACGCTTCCCGAGTTCCTAAATGATGATCGTGAGATGATTGGAGAAGCATGATGACGAGCACTGGGTATTTCTATCTCAAAATCCTTACTATATATAAAGCGCTATGTCTGTCTGTTGTGTGTGTGTGCGCGCGCTTGTCACGAAATTCATAGTGCGCTTCGCAGCAGTCGTCAGGAGCTGATTTTCTGACATATATTGGTGGGGGTGAAAATAAGTGACTGAATAACTGACTGATGAGGACTGATAGTAACGATATGCGTACGAACGTAGAGAGCACTTGAAATAGAAAATAGAGAGCAGATTGTAGATAATGCCTTTCATTTCAATATCATTTCATCAGCGTTGTAATTGTAAACTCCTTTCGACCGCTACACCTTCTAGAGTTCTTGAGGATGAATGGGATGCTCGAATAAATATGATAATGAATACTAGGCATTCCGTTTTGAGATATTCGACCGCTAAATTACCTCGATACTCGACGCATAGTGGTTGTTTACATCATCACTTTAGCTGTGCACTTCACTGCGCTTATCAAACAGTGAGATACAGCCAAGATGGGCAGCCTATGCAACGGACAGTAATACATTTAACGAAGCAGCTATAGGTTAGCGTGAAAACTAAGTTATCGTTGCGTTCTTTCAATCGCGCCGGCTAGCGGGCGGAGCTAATTGGTCAAACTAATCCGCAAATACATTGGCTTCGAGCGCGGTGTTTGATACGACACACATTGGTTCCCACTCCACTGCGTCTTGCTCAGAAGGTATGAGCTGGCTGCGAGAATCAGCAGCTACGAGCGGCCAGCTACGCATTTCCGAGCGATCAGGTTTAGCTGGTGATTAATAACGTTTAATCGGCTGTCCTGTCTCATCCGGACCTTCCGTTTCATGGGCGCGGTAGCGTGCGGCTCTAAACTGGTGTAGTTATAAGCGAGTCTAGTTCTAGAGGACGTGCGTGCTATCTAAGCGGCCTTCGTGATGCCTCTTTGAAGTCAAACGCCGGGATAAAGCTGGTGTATAAGAGAGTTCCTTATAGATGGATAAGCTGTAAAGGAACAAGAAGTGACAATAATCTTCAGTAGTACTCTTTCTATGGGTTGTCATACGATTTGTATGTTAATGTGAGTTTATAGGTTCTTCGAATTACACGGAGCCACAGAGGTCAGGGTCAATATTAAAGGGGCGAAGATTTCAAAACTCGTGCAATGTTCCGTGATGGAAGGCTGGACGTAGCTATATAACACGAGAAACCATGGCAAGTGCCCGATTGTGTGTATGATTGTCCATGTAATATGTGTTACTGCTTTTGTTATAAAATTACCTAATTACCGAATGCAGGACAGGGTCACCGCCACGTTGCGACCACTTCGAGATTTTAGATCCCTTTTAGTACTCTCGGTGCGACCCCCGGTCCACGACCATTTGCTATTGTAATATTAGGTTGGTAACTTTGAAATGTCGCTTCCTTTTGTGCTTTGTTTCTCAGCTTCAGCTCAACAACCGATGGGAGACCATTCATTCGAGAGAGCGATTCAGCGCGCATATTGCGAAATCTTAGGCGCCAGTGAGCGGATGTTCTTCGAGCCAAAACTTTTGCTCGATGATTGATCAGAAAACATCGTCTGAGCGTATATATTCAAGCAAGGAAAAACAGCCAACGAATCTCACTCATTGTGTGCAAAACATTGAGCTAACACTTAGTCTCTGATGCACTTTCAGCTATGGTTTCAGCTCTTCCAAGACTGAGGTAAAGGACTTGAGGGCGAAGAGCATGGATATTGACCTGTACCTGTAGAAATGGAAGCTAAAGAAAGCCAACGAATTGAGCTCTCGCCAAACTACACAAAAATTCGTAGGGAGATCTCACTGTGTCAGCAATCGAAAAGTTTCTACGTGCGACTGTTAAGGCCTTTCAGGATAGAAAATGGGTTCGGCCTATTCTGAGCGACACGAGCAAGCAGTACTGGTTGCCAATACTGGAACTCTGCTCCATAACTCCAAGAGGAAGAAGGTTCTTGACTTCGTTGAGAGCGCAAAACAAGAAAGTTCCCCGATACAAAAGAATGTTCCCCGATAACAAAGTGACAATACGGCCGTGTTAGGGCAGATGAACGGCTTAGGATGACTCTGAAAGCGGACATACACGAAGACAAAGTACTGCTCTTGCATGGTGGAAAAGTGTAGGACTGGCGCACTATGGAGAGCTGATTGTGGGTTACACAGTTGCAGCTACCCACAAAAGCCTGCCCGCGTGGACCGAGCTTTGCGTCATCAAGGGGTGAATTCGGCCATTATAAAACTATGGCACGATAACGCAGGACCACATGTCGCGAAAATTACGCAACAAAAAATCGGGGAGTTGGGCTAGAACGTTCTACCTCCATATAGCACAGATCTGGCGCCGTCCAACTATCATTGACCCAGGTCAATGCGCGCTCCTCAGCAGCAAATAAATTCAATAACCGCGACGACGTCAAAATTTGAGTACCTAACTTCTTCGAGTCGTACCTGAAAGAGTTCTACGAGGTAGACCTCCATGCTTTGCGCACAAAAGGTGAAGAGCGATTGAATTACATGGAGGAAATAATTTAGGTTGATGTGCTTTGATATAGCTTTTACACTTAAATTAATCGTTCGATCAAAAACGACATTTCAAAGTTAACAACCTAATATAAACTTGGTATTCGTACGTGCTTGTGTACCACTTCATACTACTACTTCGAGTGGCACGCCTAATCTTCCCCTCGCCTCAGCGCGGATAAACCGAGGCGGGCTACTAATTTTCAAATGAGTGTAATTCTGTTCGCTGTCAATATTTTTAAAACGCCAAGTAGATTTGTAATCTACGAGACTGCTAGTTTCAGAAAACTACCACGTTTGTGCAGTATCTCCAGAACTCTTTTAGTTATGGGGTAGAGAATTGAGAATTCCACAGAAATGCGCACTTCTTCATTTGAAAGGTTGTAATTTTCTCCAACGAAATAAGAATTTTTGAGTGGGAAAACTTTGATGCTTTGGATTTTTTCTTTCCAAAAAATATCCAAACTTTTGTGGAGCTTCATTTCTACAACAGATCGCCCCGTTGGACCGTTTTTGTGCACAACCGGGTTTTTTGGCTTTCATGACTATTTTTCTTCAGATTCAACCTTTTGCAATTCTTGTCCCCTAGAAAAAACTAGAAGGTTAGAGCTTTCTCAAGTAATAATTGAACTCTTTTCAAAATTGATGGAGTCAAAAAATCGCCCCGTTGGACCGTTTTGGGGAAATCGCGGACCGATTTTTGGCAGAGCGCTGGTTTTTTGGCTTTGAATTGTTATAACTTTCTTCAGATTGAACTTTTTGCAGTTCTTGTCCCCCGGAAGAACTAGAAGGTTAGAGCTTTCTAATGAATACTTTATCTCGTTTCCAAAATGACCGTTCAAAAATTTTCCCGTTGGACCGTTTTTTCATGAATTTTCGGAGCTACTCTCCTGAAAACACGAGTTTTCAACACTCAAACACTCACAGCTCTCTTCAAACTCAATTTTATGGGGAATAATGATACCGTGACATCGCACAAGCTTCTGTGCTTCATAAGATACTAAACCCTTTCAGGAAGTCGCCGACAGGCAAACATTTGCTTCATAAGAAACTAAACCCTCTTCGGGAAGTCCGCGACAGGCGACCATTTTTTCAAGCTTTCCTTTCAAGCGTTTAGCAGTCTATCCACCCGAGTAGTCACTCTTTTCCTCAACTGGATCCAGTTTGAAGACATTATTAAGACATTATTTTTCCTCGAGAGCATAATTATGTGCGGGAACAGTCAAGTGTGGACACTTCTGCAGCAGACTCTTCTGCTCTGAGGTGCGCCATGCACTCATTTGTGGTTAATATTTGGAGAAGCACGACTCCGCCTCCCCCCTTTTCGGTCGGTCAAATCCGACCCCCTCGCTGGCTTTTGTCCAACGTACGATTGGCCTTTAGCGCAGGCCACCGGCCAGTGAAAAAAATCCGCGCTACCCAATGGATTAGAGTTGTGAATTGACCTCAGGAGCTGCCGTTTATCTACATTAGATGCAGAAGGAGAGGTAAAGTAGATCAAGCCATCAATGCTGCAGAGTGACTAGCATTCATCATTAAATCAGTAATATAGGAAATTTAGGAAATAGTGCAAGCTGATCGCCCACCTCCGGCTTATGTGGATGTAGAGGTAATTATTTCGGAATTAAATGTTACTTGGTGGTGACTTTGTAACAAAAAACCCTCTCCAGTCTTCCCAACAGTGAACAGCACCCATTCCCTAAAAATTCCTATCGTATCCAAGTGTTTATTGTTTACGAAATTATTGCATTCATTTTTTTTCTGTTACGGAAGTTGCATCCGTTACTTTTAGTAGCTCTCATTGAAGTGATATACACTTGGTGGGCTAAGCCTAAAATAAAAAGTAAAACAGCAAAGACGAGCGATATTTGCATGTTATTTCGCTGCTAAGCAAAATGGCTGTATGAAATTTGGAATATAAATACATAGAAGGAAATGCTACAAAGTACTTGTACAGAGAATGATTAATGATTCGCAATGAAAAAATTATTAAAAAAACTATTCTCTCAAAAGACATGGTTACACGAAAACCCGTAAGCCATGATGATCCTTCAAAGGATCTGACATGGTCTTTATGCGGGTGCGTGAGCACCATGGACAGCAAGTGCGTGCTCTGCAACGTGCTGCTGTAGTGGTTGTATACGTCTACACGGGTTCCAGTAGGAAGACCTTCCGTTCCTTAACCTTCTGGCGACAAGAGGTGGCACGGGGTGACCGTTAGAACACCCCGTGCCACCTCGAAATTTTCTCCACCGCGCATTTTGAATACTCTTATCATCCCAGCAATTACGAACAAGCTTCATAATATTTATGTTCAGCCTATTCACAAAATTGCTTAATAAGAGCTACTTTATGTAAAATTCTGGAATGGGGCATTGACCTCTCCTGCAAATTAATTGGTGTTGCCCATTATAAGGTTGAACATTGCTACTGATCAGGACTTCTTTGTAATTCCATAGTCTTCGGACGCATTGTTATGTGTTGCATTATTACGTTTGAATTTTATCAAAAAATCTAATATCCAAGTGAAACTTTCAGAGTTTTGCCCTCCATCCAATTTGAATCCAAGATCACATTCCAACTTCTGATTCCTTTTCAAAGATTTGTAATGGGAAAATTTGAAACTAAATTCACATTAGTCCCAAGGTCACAAATTCTTTCCGAAAACTACTTTTAGAAACAATTTCGCTCAAAATACAGCGCGAGTAGGGCACACCAAAAAGAATTATGGTCTCACTAGCCAGGCGTGCAAATCCGCATTGTCGTCAAAGGAACGAATGACAACTGCTGGACAGTTATTTGTTGATGTTGTCGTGCTACAAGACTTCCCAAATATATTCCACACTCTATGGGACTTGATCAATGGAGTGGGCGGGCTCGAGCACTCGCCGAGAATACTCTGCTTCCTTGAATTGCTCACCAGGGATGTTTCGTGCGGCCGCACAGGTTTAAAGCAACAGTTCAGGGAGGGTCCGAAAATTTCAATGCCACTACTACTGAGGGATACACGAGCCCTAGTGAAGAACATATGCAGTGGAAATAATAAACGAACTTACCTCAGAAACTCAAAAACAGGGTGGAAAGTCCCTCAAACATGGGTGTTCTTGGGGATTTCCCCAATCCCGCCCCCTTGCCGGCCGTCATTGGACGCGTCGGCAATCGTGCTCGTTTTGGGACCACAGGGAAAATTGATTGAAAAATGGAGCGCGTTTACAGCGGGCACGTTCAGACAACTCGTCCAACGTGCGTCTTTATCCATTGCTGAGCGGCAGAGGGAGAGTACCTGTCTAAGACCCTCCCCGACGTTTTTTTCCAGTTTTTCATACATTAATCGTCTGGTTTTCATCTACAACTTCATTATTGGTGGTTTTTTCCCGCGAAACCGTTCCTGAACTGTTGCTTTAAAACGAATTTTATCGAATACAACAAAGAAATTTGCTGGGAAAGAGTACAGCGTCAGAACATCAGTGACCGGGACCTGTATTCTCGTCAAAAGTCTGGAGGACGTGGGATTCGGTCGTAAAAGTCTGGGGCCTTTAAAAACGAATTTTTTCGAATACAACCAAAGAAATGCTGGGAAAGAGTACAGCGTCAGAACATCAGTGACCGGGACCTGTATTCTCGTCAAAAGTCTGGAGGATAGGACGCCCTGAGAATATCATGCCTTCCTCCATCGTGACACCCTTGAACACCAAATCGTCCATGTAGCGTGAAGGATCAGGAAACATTACGCGTTTCATCTTCTCGCCACATGAGAATGTCTCCAGAATCACTACTCACACCAAATCTGCTCTCATCTAAAGAGAGCACGATGTACCTTTTTCCAGTAGGCCGCCGGTTCATGTTTTCTTTGCATGGTCTCACAAATGCGCCTGCTTCATCTGAACTCAAGTACTGTCATCTCTTGTAGAACCACTCCTCATACGGTCGCCGTGACTACTGAGCTTCGGATTCCGTGCCTACCACTTGTTAAGGGATGCAAATGCAGGAAGTGATCGACTTGGATTACTTCGTGCCTACCGCAACAGGTAGCGGTCATCTGGTGCTGCCGAGCGGCCCGGAGGAAAGGCTTTGTCCTCCTTCAGTGTGTGGCAGTGGTTGTAGTTCGAAACGCTTCCCATGTACGTGAAACAACGCAGCGAGCAATACACTCGTAACACTTTGTGCATTTAGATTTACCACCGTTCTCCTTCATGTGAGGCCGGTCATCTGTATTATGCGGCCACGTCCAATGAACAAAACCATCACAGTCCACCGTAACTGCTCACTGATTGCGACACTCTCTTTCCGTCGATTGCCGCAAGCTGTGCAATCTGCACCTTCTGGCTCTCATAATCAAGGTGCATCTGAAGTTGCGAGAGAGCAGCCTTTCTGCTGCACTCTGAAGGATCATCTGGCCAACATCCATTTCCACATGTTTCTTGCTATCGATCTACACGTGCGTTCATAACGGATACACCACCTACACTTCGCTGAAAACTAGAAATTTTTAGAGTTTTTGAAAACCGCTTCGGAGAGAAAATGTGCTAAATTTCATAGCGAGTTCGGATATCAACACAAAAATCCATGTTGTAAACACTAAAAAATTTTGTGCTCATTTTTTCAAGATGTTCAAAAATGATACAGCCACCCCTTGTTTCTTCGTTGAATTTCATTTTTGTCTTATGAAACTGCTTCGCAGTTATCAGGCCTTCACCTTAATGTTTCCACAAGATAAAAAAAGACAGTATACAGGGGTGGCCAAAAAAAAGAGACACTTCACTCAACATTCAAAACGGAATTATTTACGCGTCGCGAAACCAAACCAAATGACCCCAACTGAATATTGAAGAGCACGTTATAATCTATCAACAAGCTACACAACAGCCTTCTACACCGACGACATCAGAAGATTTTCCCACGGAAGCATTGTGCGCGGTACGATCTCAACGAGGTCGTTGAGATACCATAGACGATTACGACGTCTCTGAAACGCAGGTCAAAAGCGGTTTTGCACATTCACAGCTAATGTCTCTGGGAAGCTATTCAACAATTAATTCACTGAGGAAATTGTGTAGCAGCTTCAGGTCGGAGCGATTTCGGTAAGCCTCGTTGAGCTCGACGGTGACGGCAGATGACGTCATATTCTGGAGACGGCAGGGGCAGTGAAGGAGTGCTTGCTTCTGTTTACGGAGGAACAACTAAGGAATATAACGCCATAAAACTTTCATTAACATCGGCTCCCTGTGTGACGAAAAGTTCGATGATGTGCGCCATGGGCTGAGTGTCTCTTTTTTTGGCCACCCCTGTATAGTTTTGAAAGAAAGGGTAAACAATAGCAAAAGAAGGGCCAGGAATCGTCAAGCAGTCGTATCGCGCGAAAGAAAATTGATTCAAAGCTCCAATACGGTTAACAATCTTATCTGGAATCCTGTAGGTTATGGAATAAAGAAGAGCTATGGATGTTCATCATTGCTTTTTAGTCAGTTTAAACTTCGCATTTTGGGGAAACATTTCAATTTCATCGAACGGTGGCGGGGTCCGCTCCTCCAAGTGGTGCCACTGGGAACTGCTCACTTTTGTGGGCTGAGCTGATCGCGGACATTCGCAGGCGACAGGCCCCCGTGACAGGCCGGCCTACGAATATCCACGTCACATCTTCATGGTTAATGACGTCATATGATTTCCGAGATAATGCTACGGCGTCCGCGGGAGCCGACGCGCACTCGCAAAGCCCGGCGAGTGTGAAAAGTATGCGAGGGTCTCCGACGCAAGGACGGCGTCGGGGGGCAACTAAGCTAGTCCACAAGTCCTGCAACGCATGGAAGATTCGCGTTGCGACGTTAAATGTTGGCACGTTAACGGGCCGCTCGTACGAGTTAGCAGAAGCTCTAGAGCGCCGAAGGATTGATTTCTGTGCCGTGCAGGAAACGAGGTGGTCCTGCTGCAGATCGAGAGATATTGGACGAGGCTTCAAAGCCGTTCTCTGTGGCGGTCCTAGAACCACCAGGGGTCGGAGTAGTTGTTTCTGACCGCTTCCGTGACTCGATCGTAAGCGTTGATCGCTTTGACGACCGTCTAATGAAGCTTGTTGTCGTCATCGAACGTAAGCGATACCACTTCTTCTCTGCATATGCTCCGCAGACTGGCTGCTCTGAGCGAGCTAAAGATGAGTTCTGGACCCTGCTGGATGAAAAAACCGCAGAGGTACCATCAGAAGAGGCTGTCATCGTTGCAGGTGACCTTAACGGTCACGTCGGCGATGCGAAAGATGGGTACAACTGTCATGGTGGATTTGGATATGGGTCACGTAACACCGATGGCGAACGAATTCTTGAGTACGCGAATTCTCATGATCTCACCATCGTGAATACGAAATTTCCGGAAACGTGATTCCCACCTGATCACATTCTACAGCGGTACTACCAGAACGCAAATCGACTTTGTCCTCGTCAGGCAACGCGATCGAGGGCTTGTAACAGACGCAAAGGCGGTGCCGTATGAGACTGTCACCACGCAACATCGACCGCTGATTTGCACGCTGAAGATCGCTCTCCGAAAATGAAACACATCGAGCGGTGTGGACCAGCGAGAATCAAATGGTGGCGTTTGAAAGAGAAGGAGACGGTCGTGATATCCAACATTCAGTTGCCGGCAGTCACTACTGTTGATGAAACTTGGAAAAGTGCTGCCGAGGCGATAATCCGTTCTGCCCGTTCCGAACTCGGCACAACAAAACCTGGGCGACGGAAGATCGACAAGCAATCGTGGCTATGGCTATGGACGGACGATGTGAAAGAAAAAGTACGTGAGAAGAAGAGGCTTTACCACGTATTTCTTGGCGATAAGACTGTCGACAACTGGCGAAGGTATCAGGCAGCTAAGAGTGCGACAAAGAAGGCCGTTGCTGCCGCAAAAGCTGCACACTTTGCTGATGTCAGCGAGAAGCTCGAGACGCGCGATGGTGAACGCTATATTTATCGCCTCGCCAAAGCCCGTCATCGCCAGTCCGAGGATATCGAGAAGTTTTTCGGCATCAACGACGAAAATGGTCACCTCCTGACGGACCGCAAAAAAGCAGTGAAGCGATGGCACGATTACTTCGAGAACATCTCAGCTGAAGAGTTTGCTCATCCAGCAGTCCCTTATGTTCCACCTGTGCAAGGTCCTGTGCAGAGAATAACCGTGGAGGAAACGGAAATGGCTCTGAAGAAGATGAAGTCGGGAAAAGCTACAGGACCCGATGATCTGGCGGCCGACATATGGAAGTCGAAATGCTGGTGTCCTGCTGAATGGTTGACCACGTTTTTCAACCAGATCGTAGCAGAGAGAAAGGTGCCTGAGAGCTGGCAACAGAGCACAACGATTCCGATTTGGAAGAAGAAAGGCAGCCCTGCTGACTGTACGAGTTACCGTCCAATCCGCCTGCTCTCGCACAGCATGAAGATCTTTGAGCGAATTGTGGACGGCCGTATTCGTGACATCGTGCAGCTTTCCATCAACCAGTGTGTGGATTTGTGTCAGGCTGCGGCACCATCGATGCAATACACGCAGCCCCGCCTTCAGAATAGATCATCGCGAGAAAAAGATTATTTAAGCTGGTCCTTCCTGGACCTGGAGAAGGCTTTTGATCGCGTTCCTCGAGAAGTTATATGGTATGCCTTACGGCAGCACGACGTTCCCGAAGAGCTCATTGAGTGGGTGCGCATACTTTACTCGAACTCAAGGAGTCGGGTGCAAACGGTGGCAGGTACTTCGATGGAATTTCCCATCTCGGTCGGTGTGCACCAAGGCTCTGCGCTTTCCCCACTCCTATTCCGTTTTCCTCCGCGTTTGATTGGATGCCATTCGGTATTTTAGGTCAGTCCCGCTCCGATGGACATGGCGACGATGTTGGATGCTCGCCTGCGAAGACACAAACATCTGCTCGAGAAACAGGTGCAAACCTGGTCCGACCGTCTGGCTATGTTTGGCCTCAGGCTGAACGTGAAGAAGACAGAGTACTTGACCACTGATTCGAGTGAGCCAGGCTCTATTAAGATTAATGGCACTGAGCTCACGCGTACAACATCATTCAAGTATCTTGGGTCGGCGATCGCGTCCGATGGTAGCCTGGTCTCTGAAGTAAACTCCCGAGTGAGCGCAGCCTGGTCTAAATGGCGCTCGCGGCGGGGTATGTATCGGCTGTTTTCTGCTAATAAGAATAATACAGAGCGACTGAAATCGAAGATCTACAGAACCGTCGTCCGACCAGTCGCCATTTACGGAGCAGAGTGCTGGCCCGTGACCAAAGAGGTTGAGGCTCGTCTTAGTGTGATGGAGACAAAAATGCTCCGCTGGACTGCCGGGGTCACGCGTCTGGACCACATTCGCAACGATGCCATCAGAAAACGGTTCGTGTGGCTCCCATTTCCTATGCCTGCTACCATCGACTGGATAACGATGCGCGCAAGCGGTGCTGAGTCGTCGGACTGACGTAAGCAAACCAGCCCTTTTGGCACATCGGCTGGGACCGTATGCTGAATGTTGGGGAGGGGATGGTGTCCCCGACGGTGGACGGACAACTTCAACGCGGTCCTTAGAACCGCCACAATTTGGCGCTTACCTTAGAACTAAGCCTTAAAGAGAGGACGGGTCCGTCCCCTCTCCTAGGCTTAGTCCAAGGGTGAGCAGACCGGTCCTTCTGGCGAAGCTACTGGACCAGCTGCACCAGCTGCACCACTTGCGCGTCTACGTATTCTCCTATGGGTACCAGACCGGAGGTTAGAAGGTAAACGGTCGGCCACCGCTTGGGGACCCTGCTTCTCCCACATTCACGATACGGTCTCCACGCCTCGCACCTGTCTCCACACACCGGGACAAGATGCGCGAAGCTCGCCTTAGGTGGTACGGTCACGTCCTTCGCGCTAATGATGAGAGTGTCCGTAAGATCGGTCTAGACTTTAACGTGCCAGGAAAGCGGCCAAGAGGACGCCCGAAGCAACGATGGCTTGATACGTTGCATGAGGATTTGAAATTAGTTGGCCTTCACCCCGATCAGGCACATAATCGGGAAAAGTGGCGTCATAATACCAGAAAGCGGACCCCGCCACAGAGTGGGACAAACGCTGAAGAATAAGAAGAAGAATTTCAATTTCATCGAACAGTGCCCGGAATTCCAGTCTTCTTTCAGAATTGAACTTTCCAATGGATATTGTTTGGGATGTGTTGAAGTTCTCCGAGGTCATTCTTCAATGGAGAATTAAAGAAACCTTGTTTGTGAAAAGAAATTCTCTCGAAAACTGAGACATTTTTTGATCGAAAGTGTAGCCACGTCCACTGGAGCAAGATCAGTTCTTTTGTCTGTTGTGTCTTACTTTCTGTTTTTTCTTTTGAGTTTTTCCTTTCTCAAAGGGTTTTTTCCCTTTCATTAGACTCCTATGAAACGCAAAACATTGAGAGAAACGCAGACAGAAAGTAAGAAGACACAACAGACAAAAGAACTGATCTTACTCCAGTGGACGTGGCTACACTTTCGATCTTAAAAATGGTTCTCACGTTTTCGACAGAATTTCTTTTCACAAACAAGGTTTCTTTAATTCTCCATTCGAAGAATGACCTCGGAAAAATCTTCAACACATCCCAAACAATATCCATTGAAAGTTTAATTCTGAAAGAAGACTGGAATTCCGGGCACTGTTCGATGAAATTGAAATGTTTCCCCAAAATGCGAAGTTTAAATTGACCAAAAAGCAATGATGAACATCCAGAGCTCTTCTTGTTCCATAACCTACAGGATTCCAGAAAAAGACTGTTAACCGTTGGAGCAGGGTCAATCGTCCGTGGTCGGAAAACAGATTCGAACGGGGGTCTGGCATTTGGGAAATTCGTTCACGTGTATTGTATACCCCCCCCCCCGCTCGACGGCTATTTTTGGGGAAAAAGTGGGTGGAGTTTCGGAGTTTTAGGTAGGTTTTGGGCTGTGTCAACTGGTCTCAGAATCAAATACTATAGAAGAGGGAAGGTCGCGGTGGGGGGATGGCTGGTGTTGTATTGGGGGGTCGCAATTGTGTATTGGTGGGGGTCGCAATTGGACCCCTTCCAGAGGGGGGGGGGTCGCAAAAATCCCGAAAATGTTCGAACGTGACGGGGTATAACCTTGTTGGAGCTTTGACTCAATTTTCGCGCGATATGACTGCTTGACGATTCCTGGTCCTTTTTTGCTACAGTTTACCTTTTTTTCAAAACTAACTGTCTTTTTTATCTTGTGGGAACATTAAGGTGAAAGCCTGATAACTGCTGTATCATTTTTGAACATAGGAAAATCGACCTCTTCTGAAAAAATGAGCACAAAATTTTTTAGTGTTTTCGACATGGATTTTTGTGTTGATATCTGAACTCGCCATGAAATTTGTCACATTTTCTATCTGGACAGTTTTTCAGAAACTCTATGAACTTTAAGTTTTCGAACAAATTTTAGGTGGCTGTATCATTATTGAACGCAGTGTAGTTGTAACAAGGCTTCCCACCTGCTGTGATGCTCGCCTGCAAAGATAAAAGCACGCTCGAGCAACAAGTGCAAGCCTGGTCCGACCGTCTGGCTATGCTCGGGTTGAACGTCAAAAAGACTGAGTACTTGACCACCGATTCGAGTGAGCCAGGCTCTATTAAGATCAATGGTACTGAGCTCACACGTACAACACATTCAAGTATCTTGGATCAGCAATCGCGTCTGACGGCAGCCTGGTCTTCTGAAACGAATTCTCGCGTGAGTGCAGCTGGTCGAAATGGCGCTCGATGACTGGCGTTCTCTGCGATAAGAACATACCAGAACGTCTCAAATCTAAGATCTATAGAACCGTCATCCGGCCAGTCGCGATTTACGGTGCCGAGTGCTGGCCTGAGACTACTGCGTTGGACAGCTGGAGTCCCACCACATTCAAAACGAAGTCATCAGAGAGCGATTCGGTGTGGCTCCAATTGTCGACAAGATGCGCGAAGCCCGTCTTCGATGGTACGGTCATGTTCTTCGCGCGAAAGATGACAGTGTCCGTAAGATCGGTCTCAACCTTGACGTGCCCGGAAAGCGGCCTAGGGGCGCCCGAAGCAGCTGGCTCGATACGTTGCACAAGACTTGAAATCGATCAACATCCACCATATCCACCCCGACCAAGCATTTAAGTAGCGCCAGCACATTAAGGAAGCGGACCCCGCTAACAAGCGGGATAAAAGCTGTAGAATGAGAAGGAGAAGTAACAAACCTTTTCACTTTAATTCGTAAACCTTACGTTCAGTTTCGGAGACGTTGAGAAAGTGTAAATTTTTTAGAGCAGAGAAATACAAGTTGGAGGCCTGACAAAACGCTCGGTATCTGGAGGTAAGCGCATATTCGCTTTATTCGTGACTGAATTCAAAATTGCGTACAGGGATGTTCCATTAGGCTTTTCACAAAGACAAATAGAAAGGTAAAACTGGATGGAGATGCCTTGTTTTTGGCTTGTAAGAAGGCAATGAAGCCTCCTATCGTTTATAGTGTTTATTGCTGAGTGTCGGCCGAACGC
>MU901505.1:0-11871 GCA_036418205.1 Ostertagia ostertagi | reverse complement strand
CTCACCGGAGAGGAGATAGTGGGGCGGTAACTGAGGGTTCCGAAGGTATTGTCCAACGGAGATATTCGGGACTATGCGTTGATCGAGTCGGCCCATTCCAGCACGCGGCTCCAGGTATGTATCGTCAGAGGGCGGGAACGTGGCCGATGGTGAATTGGGCACTGCTAGCAAGCGGGTGGACGGCGACCTTCAGGCGATCCGATAATCGCCCAAAACTTCGGTAAATTTGAGTGAAATCAGTGTTTAGTAGTCAGAGAATTCACATCCTTTCGCGTCCTTGCATCGGAGTCGACTTCGTGATTCGGCACCAATGGGTTGGCGTTGGTCGCTTCAATCTGGCGGTACCTGGCTCCTGTAAAACGCAATTAATAACAGAATGGACTGAGGAGGGAGGCCTAGACGTAAGAGCTCTACGACGAGGTTTTGGCAAGCAGCAGCCTTTAAGTCATTGTAATATGACTTACTCGCTGCACGTGCGGACTCGCCTCTCACGTCGATAAACATGAAGGAGACGCGGGGGTTGGGAAAGGACATAAGGCCATAAAGCAGCGGCCGGTCTCCGGCGGAAACACCGCTGACGAGCGCACCGTCATAAGCGATGCGGTTAGGAGACTCGGTCAGAGCGGGGTGCGAGCGGAAGGTGGTGATAAGCGGTGGGTTTGAGTTGTGCGGGCACTTAGCGTGTGGCGAGAGCTGATGCTGGTCCCCGATGTAGACGTGGCGCGCATGCTGGAAGCGAGCGACAATGGTGAACAATGCCAGCAATGGAATCTGCGACGCTTCATCACCAATGATGGTGCGGAAGGACTGCACATAAAGGGCGGAAATGCCTCGAACTAGTCGCGGTGGAATTGAGCAGGGAGGAGATCGTCATGCAGATGACTGATGGCCGCCGGACCTTGGCATGATGCGGCCATACGCTTCAGGGTGTTTAAGACGCACTCCTCCGCAATTTCATATTCGTCCTTTTGGTCCTCGGACATCTCCGTGGACGAGCTCAGGATTCGCAATGTAGCCCTCGAGGAGCTCCCGGTACTTTTTGAATTGGGCGCAGACGAAGCGCTCGGCAGGCTCCAACAGATAGTCGTACTCATCACCGAGGGTCTTGAAAACGTTGCTAAGATTCACCGGTGTAGGACTGCGGCCATCTGCGGCAGCAGCGTCGGAAATATGGCGGACGACGTGCAGGTTGGGGAAGTCGTCCAGTGCAAGTAACGTTTCCCCGTGAATTGGGCCACGGCTGCGTTAGTCGACGACTCGGCCGAATGTCCTCTAGATTAGTCACGATGACGCGGTAGTAGGATCGTGTCCGCTGAGTACAACGGCCGAATCTTTTCAGCGCTGACTAATGATCGCGCCGTCAACGGTGTTGCTGGCAGGGTCCGAATCCCTATCGTTCTTAGTAGCTAGTCAAGTTTGAGAAGATGTCTTATTATCGACCCCCCTTTCATTGGAGCGAATTGCACGGGCTAGCCCCAGACACCTGTGTCGTAATACTTAACTTAATCCGTTGTCTAATACCTTCAATCTTGCATCCCGACATTCTTTTTATTTCTTGCTCTTCGTTAATGGAACGGACGGCACGTAAGTGTCGAGAGGGAAACCCATTCAAATTGCAAACTCAGGTACGGTGCATGGTACCACGCAAAGAAGGAAGATACCATGAGACCCAACGGCCAGAACCCGAGCTGGGACCCCTCTCATTCGCACCCGTTGATATTGGGCAGTTGTGCTACTATCAGGCTATGGCCTCTTCAAACGCATGACGACTCTCTCAGGATCTACTCTATATCACTCACCAACCGGGTTTTTTGAAAAAAATTTAAAGACTTCCTGCGGCGCGCCCCCCCGAAGTTGGATCAGCTGGTCGGTGGGCGGAGATCGCCAGACCCGCCAACTTTGAGGCATAATAGGTCGCCGAGGTCAAATTTTTCGATGCGAATTGCGCATCAGTTCGCACCCTCAGGAGGTCCGTGGGTTACTCAACTAGGTGAATTACTTCTTCCTCGACCTCCATTCTAATCGTAAAATCCTCCTTTAAATCATGTTCATCAATTTTACGAAGTTATACGATCCGCTGGGAAAACAACAAATTTTCATTTCATTTTGCGTGTAAAAGTTGCGTGTAAAAGGTGTAAAAGTTTGTGCGAAATGGTTCATGCTCCCTCGGGCCCTGAGCTTCACTCCCCTCCAAAAAGGGATTACTTCATCCGATGTGACTGTCGCACCGCATCCCAGTCCTTACCGGAAGAGACCCGACGAAACGATGGTCATACGAACGATGGTCGACGAACGCAATGATAAGAAAGTAAAAAAAAAGGTAAAAGTGGAACAACAAAGTGACGAAACCAAAAGAAGTGGAAACGCGTATTGATCGTTTCGAATGTGGTGATCGCGCCCTGGCAATGGTCGTGGCAATGGGGCGCGTTTGCTGATCGATTACTGGTGACGAAGGGGATATTGAAATGTAAACAAATTTTTTCTTCTTAAATTTTCAGGTTCCTCGGAAGACGGGGGTGGATTTTGGATCACCGAGGCTAATCCTTCTTATGTAGAGCGGATTTATTCTAAAACATTCTGGAATGAATAAGTAATTGATCAAGAAATGGAATTGCACTACAATTTTTACCTTCCACTTTCTAGCCCTATAACTTTCTTCGTATTCAAGCTTTTGCGGCGAAGTGATTTGATTTGAAAAATTCAAATTATTTTCTCTCCACTCATGTCTAAATTTTCTTCGAAAGTTAATTTAATAAAAATTTAGCACGTTGGAACTTTTTCCTGGTCAAACGCGACTTTTCAACCTTCAACGATCATAACTTCTCTCAAAGTTAGTCATTTGGGAAGCTGAACGCGCTATGAAAAACTAGAGGATTCGAGCTTTCTAACAAGTACCCTAACATTGCTGAAAGGTCAGTACTTCGAAAATTAGTCCCGTTGGGACTTTCTTGGGGGGTTCGCGGAACTATTTTTCTGAAACCGCGACTTTTCATCCTTTTAACGATCATAACTTTGTTCAAACTGATTTATTTGGGAAGCTGAACACGGTATGAGAAACTAGAGGGTTCAAGCTTTCTAACAAGCACCCCAACATTCCTGAAAATTTAGTACTTCGAAAATTAGTCCCGTTGGGACTTTTTTTGAAGGGGCATTCTTCAAGTCATTTTCTTAAGAACGTGGGTTTTTCTAGGTTTCACAGGCCGCAACCTCCAGGGAAAACAATATCGTTTTGACCATAGGATGTGTTAGAATGCTTCGAGCATGCGCTTGCAGTGGCATACCCTGCTTCGGTGTGCGCCATGCCTCGGCCGCGCTTCTGATTCGCTGATTCGATTGAAAGGCTCATTTAGAAGGAACCGGATTACAGATGCTCTACTATCAATTTTCTTGCGTAAACAAAGTGGTGGACCATGGTTTGCTTAGGCAGTACTCCAGCTAAAACATTAGTTTCATATATGATTTCGTGGGTGGACACATGTAATGGTGCGCTTTTTTTGAACGATGCTAAATGTCTTACAGCTACCGTTTCTGCAAATCCATTCACATACTCAGCTTCTGTTGTTCCAATTGCTCTTTCCTTCGCTACCAATCTATTAGGTACCGGATATCTTAGTGTCGTTTTTTCACCGCGAGTTTCGGACCACCAATATTTTAATTCAAATCCAGTGAGTGAAACGGCATATCCATCGAATGACTCATTAGCCCTTTCCCATTTACCAGTATGAGTGAAAACCTCGTACGATTAAAGTTAGGAATTTTTTGAGACGAAAAAGAGAGGTAGGTCGAATTTGACATCATCTGACAAATCATCCCTCTACCTTGCTAAACAGTTGGGCCTGGACAAAATATGTATACATTTAGTTAGAGTAGGGTCTGCACTGTTTGGTGGAAAATTTATTACTTACCAGCTCAACTGGACAATTTTTCCCGGAATCTTTTTTGCCACGTGGGGTCAAAAAGCGCACCCTTTTTGAGCACACGTGAGTAGCAGATGAGCACATTTATTAGAATTTCTTGGTCAATCAACTTCGTTAGAGCGTCTGTGCACCATCGATCAGTAACTGCTAGGGTGTCCTACCATTCCAGCACAAGACTGGTGCAGCCCCGTTTTGACTGATTTAAGCTAGGCCACCTTTTTGACGACGATTGCGGGCATCACTTCAAAGACTTCACTGTCTTTTGAGAAAACTGTGAAAAACCGATGAGCATTTTAAATGGTAGTATTCCCTCCACAAATGCAATGTTGGTTTGGTGGGCGGAGGTTACAGCTCTCAGCAAGAATTTTGATGCATTTGGTACACACATGCGAATTTGCACACTGGACCCAGGAATTTTCAGAAGAAAGTATAAAAATTGGGGGAAAGTTAAATTGTGAACCAACAATAGAAGACGGTAAGCAACATATTTCGCAATATTAATGAGCAAAAACTGCCTTTCTGAGATATTGATTTTCCATAGTAATCGGCCCCAAAACTTCCTGAACTCAGAAAAGCGACACTAAGATATCCGGTACCTAATACTTCATAGGGCGATTAGTAGAATTCGCAGACCAGCGAGGAGTGTGAAAACGCCCTCCAAGCTAAAACCACCCCGCGCTGGTATTTGCTAATCCCGCCCGTTTTTTATTTGTACCGACGCGTAGGGTTGACCCTGCTTGCTGGTGCCATAGGCGGCCTGAATGGCTACGATGGGTAACTTCGCGGTACCGATCCGTACTGCGTCCTTATGATCTTGGTTAAAAGGATGGAGTCCGCACCGTTCGCACCACGCCACCATCGCCATGGTCCTCGTCGACGGACGAGGGAGTTTCACGCAGGTAGGCGTTGGTCGCTAGCGCCCAGCTGAGCTCGACCGAAAATCAGGTCAAGAATCTGATGACCGATAGAGCCAGACTCAAGACCTGTGAAAATGCGGGCGCGGGACACGGAGGTCGAAGATGGGGTCCACCGCCGCAGAGGTTTTCACCAGGCGCACGCATATCGGCGATGCGAGGGTGGCACCTAGGCGGCCACCGTGTAAATGCGCGCTGAGGGCGTTGTGGGACCACCGAAATGCCTGCACGACCACCGTGAGGTGCCTATCTTGGACGTTAGGGTCAACCTGCACGACTTTGACCTGGACGAGGTTATGAGATCCCTCGACCCGAATGACGGCATGGCGACCGGGCGTCCAACCGGCCCCTGATGGCATGTCTGCGGAGCAAAACTTCAACCGCATGGGAACCACCTTGGAACGAGATCCTAGCCTGGACGTTGTGGGAACGACGGTCGTCGTCAGCTGTGTAGACCGCAGCTAAGGTGGCGCACGCTGCGCTGCAGAGCTTGGCTAGCTTGTCGAGCGAGCAGCTGCTTGGTTCCAGTTGAAGTTATTACGGACCCAGACGGTCCTCGAACCAAGCGCGGTCGGAGTCGGAGGCCTTGAACACCTCAAGAGGCAATAAACCCCCTTCGGGGTGCATTGGCAAAAAGGGCATGACAAGGTCGCAAGCTCCTCTCCTCCGGCTCTCCGACCCAAGGAGCGCCGGGTGCCCTCCAGCTCTCGCACATAGGGGAACTGGGGGCTCCCAGAAGTCAAAGGTCCACCAGTCATAGAGAGCGCGATCAAAGGTCAAAGACATCGGGCGGCTAAACTGAGAAAACCACATAGGAGGAGCTCGAACGCTGGGGTGCCAGTCGGCATATATCAATGAGTGAGGGCCGAAATTGCTAAAAGAAGCTCTCACAAACGCAAGAAAAAGGCAAAGTAGGCAGTAAAACTTAGTTTCTAGCACAGCAAGGGTTTTCGTCGTTTCTCTTTTTTTATTTTTTTATTTATCTAGGAGTGAAGACTATAAGTTAGAAGGCGTACGCAAATCACTCGACTGTGGTACCTCGTCCAAATCCAACTCACATCTCTCGCCGCAAAAATTCTTACATTTACAGTCCCAACTCCACTTCGACCAACGAAAATACGGCGGGCGGCTTCAAACACGGCAACTCATATTCGGGTGCACCCATCTGACACTTCCCAATGAACGTAAATCAACGGGACGAACGCAATGCACTTCCTTACACTATTCCTCGAGCTCGGCAAATTCGGCATCTGCAAGGTAGCTACCTGACGGTTTAGACCCCCGTCAAGGGAAGCGCTTGAAATTTCGATGTACTTACAGACAAAGGCTACCGTACCAGATAACAAAAAATTGTTTGCATGAGCCGTTGAGTGGAAAAGTACGGTGCTATGAACTTTGGGAAATGAGAAAGAAGTTTGACGAAAAATAAATTTGAACTTGATTACGGTCGTCATTGTCTGGGGCCGACCATGCGAGCGAAGTTTTTTCATAGCGGGCTTGGCTAGCAACCGTCTGCGCGGAATTGAGTGGCCGTCTCGTTTCGGCACAATCAAGCCAGGCACATGAGCAACTTACCTCTCCAGGACTTAGCTAACAGTGAGGGGTGAACCACTCGCTGTTGCCAGTAAGTCGTGCGCGAAGCAGTAGAAGGTTCTAAATCCCTCCTTCTGTAAAAGACTTATTATTTACTAAAGTTTATCCTCAAGACATCAAAAGAACATGAGATCGACGGAGGCCGCCGAGTAAGGCATCATAAAAAAGGCACAAATACACGAAAGAACATAAGCATATAGATAGGAGAGCAAGCACCACGTGGGTGAGATCACTAGTCCTCGAGAGAGCAGGGCTTCGCCCAAGAGATGGAGTAGAAGGTCGGGATCCGAGCGTCCTCGGTCCGAGAGGCAGGTCGACTCCTCGAAGAAGCTGGTCGCTCCATCGCCACGCCCTGAAAGCAAAACATGAGTCATCGTCAAAGAATCCGAGCTGCGCCTGCAAGGCGCTGCACTCACACACAACCCCTCCGAAGGAGACCAGATCAAGAAATGCACTTCCGAAGCCCGGATGTCGACGGTCCCGCAGTCCCGACTCGCGGTCGTGAATCGCGCTCTTTCGTCTATCTGATAACCCTGTCGCTTTAAAAAACCGTTCAAATTTGTTGCAACGGCTTCTGTCGAACCGCCCGGGTTGAGAGCGCTAGCTTGGGAAAGCACCTCCACTTTGTGTCTCAATCGGGGCTGCACAAACACGTTTTTAAAAGTAGCTAGAAAAAAGCAGAGATACTCGGCATATGTGGTGGGCACGTGTGAGCGCTTCCATACGTCACCACAAAACGCTGGACCGCCAAGACACACATGGTTGGCACATGTCCTGAGATCCCTTAATTTGTTGCTTGCGCCTGCGCTTTCTCGCCTAAATAGAGGTTTATGACTACTGTGATCACCATTCACACCTTACACCTAGATGATAGCCATTGCTTTGGGAGTCGTATTAAGACGGGTGTGGGATGCTAGGCCAGGAGTACTGTCGAGGTTTTTCACTTCATCGCAAGGACCTGGACAGTTCTTTGCGGCGGCACGCTAGCACTCGCCAGCAGCGAAAAAAACTACGGTATGAGAAGAAGCGCGCGATTGAAAGCATTTCTGCAATGGCGTGAAGTTTTGTAAGGATTTTCTGTGATGTCCGTTACTTGCCGCGCTTCTACCTTAACTGGACAGCCAATTGTTATTGATAAAAGTGGGATGGAATCAGCTAATCTGTGTCATGTTCTTGAAAACGTTTTTTTGACTTAACACGAATTCCGAGGCGATGCCACTTAAAATGGTTTGAGGGGTTTTACGAGAGATGGTGGCAGCTGGTTATAATTGACACGGGAGTCACTATTAACCGCGAGACCGGCCGCAGAATAGTATGTTTTGCGCCTCACGGCCGCGGATGCTGCGCGGAGCAGCAAAGCAGTGTGGTCATGATGACTTCTAACTTCTGTAATATTTTCGCAACGAAAGCCATTATTTTGTCTCGTTTATGTCTTTGTCATGTCTCGAAGAATATATAAGATTAATTTGACAGAAAACTGTTTTGCAAAAAAAGGGAAAGGGCCATAAAAAGGGAGGAAGGGACGAAAATTGTTCAAAATAAGTTGGTATGGAGAAAAAGGGAGTAGAACGTGCCCAAAACGATTGGATCCATAAGAATCAGATACGACGAGCAGTCCTTTGTAGTGTGCGGGACGAGCAGGATATTTCACAAATTCTTCGTTTTTAAGTGTTTTCAAGCGAACTACAACTGTTTTCTTTGAGCCCAAAGTGGAAGTCCATTTACTCTTTGGTTATTTTAGAACCTAGATTAAACCTAAAGTCTAGGTTTTTTCATACATATGGCATGAGTCTGTTACATAGGTATGTAACAACATAAAATATTTTATCGAAAAACCAAACTCTTGGAAAAATCAGCTCTTGAAGTTCCTGACACACCATGTGTGTCAGGCGGTCCGGAAAGGGTTAAATAGTGACGCTTGTGCTTGCATTTTGTGGTTCATATTGTTGTATAGACTTCTGCATAAGGGTATAACATCTTAACTCTCATCAAACGTCCATCAACCATTTCTTCCAGGTTCTCCAGAAGCTCTACCATCCATCTCTGCAAAAATAACCTACCTCCCTCTTCACTGCTAGTTAGCGGTCCACTTCTGGTTACCATTTCCTCGTTCATTATCAAATCCATGGCTATTAAGCTTCAAACTCCTTGTCGCAATCAAAGCCGACACAAATATCGTGCTCCAATCGCGCGTTCTCCCAGACACCGTAGTTGTTTTCGCTGCGGGCGCCAGCCTGCCGCGCGATGTCGCGTTGCGAAGAGCGAAAAAGTCCGTGTCGTCCTAACAGTAAGGCCAACACCCGATGTGTGCGTTAAAACTACTCACCATGTAGCCAACCCTTATGTAAAGCGCCTGATCGAGTTGTAATTCCAGTTGAACGCTGTAGAGACACAAGGCACGACTCCGGACATGTCGCTTTGGCAACTTGTTCGCCCGGTTGGCGCATCTTCTACGACCGTGCTAATCGATACTCGTGCACGTGCAACGCCAGCCACCGATCAATAGCTATGCCCATCGCATCGGTTAACTCCCGCATGCCCTCACCATTTCGAAGGACGTGTTAACACACTACTGTATTGGTTTCTTTCCTGATTCTTTACATCAAAAACGTGCGCTGTCTCTTTCAGTGAAGAGTACTACATCCTTATTTATGTGTCTTACCGTCTTTTCTAGAAGGCTTGGAGCTGTCATGACATGTTCTCGTTTTTTTGGATCAGTCGATAGGGGCCGTATCCCATCCTTCCCCCAGACAGGGGGGCGAAAGAGTCCTTTGAATTTCCTTGTTTTCCACACTTCTGTGCTTTTACGCACATATATATGCGTTACAAATATGTAGTTTCTGGGGCGATTTTTGTGGGAAGGGCAAAGAAAATTCAAAGAGATTTTTTTTAGTTCCCTTAGCCTAGGAGAATATACCCCAGGAAGGATACTAGATTTGTTGATTCCTTTTACTCCGTCTTTGCAATGCAACCAGTAAGTTGATACTAATTTTGGAGTCATTTGCGATTAATTTTTGTACGCTCTTCTTGAAGGGGTGGCACTCGTGCAGGGTTAAGTTTACCTTGCGCCTTGGACTGAAACCAGTTACACCCGTTTCGGTCCTGTGAACGAATACAGTTTTCCATCTAGGTCAAGTAATACTCAGCGGCAGAACTTCATGATGTCTTATCGTTAACGTTGCTGTGCTGGTTTTTGTGCTGATAAAATCACGTATTCTTTCGTAATACTGGAATGTGATATTCCAAATTCTATTCATCTATTTCTTTCCGTCATACTTGGAAGTGAGACCTGGCATCGCTCTCAGTCCTCCGAAAATTTGTCCAAATTACTCTCGACGTCAGTTTAGAAAGACTTCGAAAAAGCCTAGCTTCGAAGCGCAACTTAACTCCTCATTTTTGACGTATATTTCTTTCGAAGATAATTTCTGGTCGTTACACTTGTCTTTCGCCCTTCCTAAATCGTCGTGTATAAACCCTTTGATTTTCAGATTCACCATGCTATTCATATTCCTACGAATAGCTATTCTTCAAGGTGTTGTTGCGTCGACAATGGATTTTTCTTTTAATCGACTGTTAAAAACGAATCAGTACATCATCATATCACAGCAGCTGTGCCAAACAAAGGTCGAATCTCATGTTAACGATCAAACCTGTCCGAGATCGTTTATTCCTATTTCTAGGTATGTTGTTTGTGTTTTCGGGTTTCGTCTAGTGAGGGGGGTTGTCATTTGTTTGCGGACTTCGTCTAGTGAGGGGGTTCATTTGTGCGACGGTCGCTGTCGCGTGCAGAAATTTTAATTTTTGCAAGGGGAGGAAACCTCGTGGTACGTGATGACTCGCTTTTGCTCCCGGGCTTCATTCTCCCGTTCTTCATCTCTTACCTTTGGCATCCTATCCGTATATAACGATACTTTCTATCCTGTGTGCAGCTATGGTAGCACACACAATGAATCCGGTTTATGCATGATACGTTGGAATTTTGCACGATACCCAAATACCAGTCGTCTGAACCTTCGGGCTGTGCGGTTTTGCCGATTGGGCCAACGATTTCAGCGAATTGTTCATTTGCCAAATCCGAGAATTCTGACGGTGTGATTGGTTCACTAAAACAGAAAGCGACTTTTTCGCGTTTCGCGCGCGAAACATTTTTCGCTGCGGGAACTCAGGTCCACTCATGATCAGCGGTGGACCTGAGGTTCCTGCAGCGAAAATGTTTCGCGCTGCGAAACGCGAAAGTCGCTTTCTGTCCTAGTGAACTACACCCGAATCCTGACAGGTTCCTTATTGGCATTTCGTCGAATATACTGACATTTTCTCAATATTGGTTTGAGATACAGGTAGCTGGACGTGGTTCGCTAGGACAGAGCGACTTTTCCGCTTTTCGCAACACGAATCTTCTCGTTGCGAGAACCTCAGGTCCACCGCTGATCAGGAGTGGACCTGGTGTTCTTGCAGCGAAAAAAGTTACGCTCGGTGAAAAGCAGAAAAGTCGCTTTCAGACTTGGTGATCCACACCCAAGGTAGCTAGAATCCCGACGGTTTTATCAACCATCACCTATGAATGCAGTTGATTCAGCGAAGTGCAGAAATCGATTCCTGTATGTGACTCTCCCATTCGTGTCCATCTTATTCGTGATCCTGAGCGAAGACGACCGCCTCGAGCTCTTTACGTTGGACGCCATCGCAACGGGCAAACAATTGCATTTATTGAAGACATAGTGGTAAGGTTTCTCGCTTGTGATCAGTGTTTCTGCACAGAATTGAACTTAATCTTCTGTAGGCCCCTCGTTTACCATCTTTCAACCGCACATCAAATATTTATTCTCGTCTCATAGACTTCGGAAGCAGACCGCACAAGTACATGAATCAGTACAATACGGTTAGTGTCTTATGCGTCACGTTCGATATTGGAAGCGTTCGCTGCGAGCTTTTAGCAGTTCTCAATATCTTCTCTCCAATAATAAACTTCCTTTTTATGGCGAAACATAAAATGCAATTAGTGCTTAAGTTGAGGCGAATGTGCCCATTGCTCAGATTTAGTCACGTCTTTAGTAAGTAGCCTATTTTTTGGGTGGTACTCAGTATGTATTTTGGATGTTTCGGAGAGTCAAGTTTCGCTCACGAAAGGCGAGGCTATCACCTCCTCTGTCTTTAAGGGCTCCCAACCGCTTGTCCCGCCATACTTACTACGAATATGAAGAAAGATCAAAAGTATCATGCCATCTTTAACTACTCAATCAGATGCTATTGCTGACCCTATTTTTAAGTGCAAGTTTACCATTCAGGATTTCACGCTGTACGATCATGTATATCAGCTGTTCTACCTAGTCAATCATGATTCCACTGCTGCGCAGCACTGTGCCGTTTTACGCTTGTCAAATCTCTTTCCTGGTGAGTTGTGATGTATGACGTGCGATATTGCTTAGCCATCTCTAAGGTTTTCCATC
>MU901460.1:0-16171 GCA_036418205.1 Ostertagia ostertagi | reverse complement strand
AAGACAGGGGATGATTTGCTCGTTCAGCTTATCCGCGATCGAATTGTCTGAAAGGGGTCCAATCTCTGCGAAAAGCGGTTTCAGCGACATGCAAAAGTGGTTCGCAAACGTATAGAGTATTTCTGAAAAAGTGCAATGAAATCTGAACATCGAAGACCCAAAACCCTGAACTTGCAGACATGAGACCGGGACGATATCCACTACACCGCCTGCCTACAAGTTAAACTCACACTCCGCGATTAGAATAATGTTTCCTGTGATTGGTTTTTAGGTTTCGCAGTGTAAACGGGACAGATGGCAGATCTCAATTCTATTCTGGAATTACTTTGAGGATAAGAGTTACAAATACTTCCCAGAAGTTGGTTTGTTCCATCAAGCTACTATGCGTTTTTAACGACACAATGTCTTGGTCCTCATAATTTTGGACCACCCTGTATTCACAGTCGTATTTCAAGCTGGCTAGCTCTTCATTAGATTTGAAGTTTTTCCCTGAAATTCCGAAAATTTTCACCCGCCCTTTAGTTACATGAGAAGTAGAGCATAGAGTCCAGTATTCTACATGGTTCCTCGCTTTGATTTTCGGTGGTTACCTCGCACTTCTGATGTCATTTTTAGGTGGAATGTCCACGTATTTGGATTGTGGGGCATGCCTCGAAATATGTACACATTTCGCGATTACCTGGGTAAGGATTATTGTGGCCGAAAATAATTGGTATTGCGGTATTAGGCGGGCCAATAAAGAAGAAAGGAATAAAAGTTGTCAAAAACCGTTCAACGCAAATTGCGCTCTGGTCGAACGGGTGGAGATCGTGGCCTGCTGGTCGAGGACTACTTGAACTTGGTCCTTCAAGCCACCGTAACTTGATCGGACTCCTTTCCCTTACAAGGCTTAGTCCTACGGCTCTCACCTTCTTCCTTGGGATTTGGAGCCGAGCCAGGCGCCGTTCTCTAATGTCTGTGCTCTCCGCCATTCGTGGCAGGACCATAGAAGAAAGTTCAAGTAGACCGTTGCCTCTTCAAAGTTTGACCTTCCCTCTTTACCGCATCAACACAACACAATATGAGAAGTACGCAAACTTCGCCCCTTTAGCCAAAGTACGATGCACTTTTGCAGGTGCTTTACCGTTTTTGTTTCCTCTTTCCATTGTCGCTCAATTACATCTACTTTCATTTCCGAGCTTAATTACCTATTCCAGGCAGTCACGGACTGAGTTTTTAATTCCATACCTGATTGCACTTTTAGAACACCAAGGTGTTTTGAGGCCCATTCAACATGCATGGAAATTGCTGTGCTTGAGGGCGCCACTCCAAAACCTCCAACACGTTTTAATCCTTGCAATTTCAAGTAAGGCAGAAGTTTCAAGGAGGGGGGAGTGGGTTGGAGACATAAGGGGGAGCAGAAAAATTTACATTTTGCCCGTGTTGCACTTCAGCGATTTATCCATCGCAAAAGTTGCCGCAATTGACGTAAGTTCTACACCAGATATTCCTTTTGATGTATCTCTATGATTAGATGTAAGCAGTCCTTCACTGCCTTCACCGTCTTCGGAAGATGGCATCACCTGCCACCGTCGTTGGACCGAGCCACCGTATTTGCTTGAGCCTGATGCTCCTTTCACCTTCTTGGATCGCAATACACTTTGTGGATAGTTTTTTCATGAGGCATTGTTCTGTTCGACATCGAAGCCTATGGAAGGCGCTTTTTGGAGAAAACCTCGTAATGGTACGGACCGTCGAGGACCCCGCTTTGAGCTTGTCCGATTGCAACATGATGGAAGCTTTTCTTTCTCCCTTTCTCAGCTCTCCTTTCCCGGCTAGGCTTTTAATCCCGTCAGCTTTGAAGGCCTCTATGAGGTCTTTACATAAAACGGCACTCGCTCTCCAATTCTAAGTTGGGAGCATTTCGGTTTGAATTCAGCAAAGTGTGATTGTGAATCCTTCTAAATGTGAGGACGAAATGTCTTTGTTTGTTTATTTTTTAGTTATTTATTTATTTTATTACCCCCTCCCAACGTATAAGTAGAAAAATCTTTCGGGGCCCCGCGTCACTGTTCAGCGTTCGGATTATTAATGCTAAAAGGTTTCGCGGCAACGCTATGCTGTCGCAAGATATATAATATTAATATCCATCGGGTACTACAAATGAAATACTCATTTGATAGGGAAAGACGTAAATGGAGAACTTATGACGCAATGAACGCGGCGCGGAGCCTTGACAACGCTTCTCACTCCCTCCACATCTTCTAAGTATTCTCACAGCTGTCGAATATTATGCTTGCAATCATTATTTATCACTTCAGAAATCAGCAGCGCTTGTTTTCTTTGCATGATGACACTTGTAGGCCCACATAGCCCTCAAATAGATCTCATGCATTCTAGGCTTTGCTCGTCACAAAGAGATGTCACTTATGAAATGTCGTAGAACACATGGCATTTGCTAAATGTCTCAACCTTTGAATGAAAACGTGGGGTGGGGGGGGTGTAAGATTATCATATAACTATGTTTCAGAGCAGAGGTTAAAAAGAGCATACATAACAACTCTTCGATGAAAGTCTTTTTCAGCGATTCGATGACATGTTCTTGATTATTGACTTTGTTCTTGTTGATTAAACTGGGAAAAACTTAGTGTTCTACTATACAGTTCAAAATTCTAAAAGCGACTTTTTAGCAATTTACGTTGTGGTTTGGTTTGGGGGAGCATGAGTTGGTGAGTCATCACAGAATTTTGGTGACTGGCCCGAAGGGTCTGAGGGAGGATGTGAGCAGATGTTCTCCTGGGCGTTTTCTCGTATTCTGAGCTACGCTAACTGTTCGGTCCTAATGAAGGCATACATGCGAAATCAAGAATCATTCTGGGCGATGCCATGCTTAGGTTGGATCTTACGTTTATCAATGTAATTAGTATATGATGCACTTATAACGATTTGTATGTGGGAAATTTAGCTTACCTGAAGAAGAGCTTGGCCGGAAACGTCAATAAATTTCGAGTATGAGGGAGATGTTTCACATCTTATTTGACGGCAACAAACGAGCCAATTAAAGCTCAGAAAGCATTCTATCTCAATTGGATGCTAATGCACTTATCCTGTTCAGTGAGTGGGAAAGATAGCTGCGATTTTTTCCCTCAATAATCAAGTTGACGAATTCCGAAAACTCAATAGACTAGTATTGCGATGTTTGACGGTTTTTTCAGATGGAGAAAAAAATACGCAAGAACTGCTTGCAGGGAACATTAATTTTGACGTTCTGGTATGTCGTCCGTACAAAAATCTAACAACTCGTATTTTTTGGCAAAACGAATTTTCAAGCTTCTTGAGCAGGGAGAATAAGGTTACCCATTGATGCTCAAGGAGCGATTATTATTATACCTTTTTTCGGATTGTTTTTTGCCCGTAACGAGCTGTTACATAAGACAGATTTTTTTACTGAATTAAAGCGCAACAAACAGATTATCTATGCTGGCGAAATAACGGATAGGTGAGGAAGCTATAATTACTGATCGATTAATCTGTTCTCTTAGAAACAACAAGAGAGCGAGCGAAGTCGAGATGGGAAATAAATTGCTCTTTCCTTCGCATTAGCTGAAAAAAGTCATTTCTGTATCTCCCTCCTTTCCTGACGTGAACAGCTTCAATTCCTAATTGTCGCATCTGCCGACCGTTTTCAAGCACTCTAGTGCCGTTCTCAGACTATGTAGGGGTACAATTACCCTTGAACATTTTCTGACTTCTAACTCTCTCATTTCTGTTAAAACGTGGTATCGTTGTATTTACTCAATATATATATTTATATATACCAGATTAGTCCCCCGTCAACCGCCGGGACCTTCCTTTCCTGCGCAAGCTTTCTATCCTCCGCTATGGTCCCTTCCTCCTGTGACACCAACACCTCCTGGAAGTGACGCGTATGCAACACAATGGTGTTTCATACAGTAGAAGGGACACAATCATGATATGACGGTAGATTTTTCGCTTCCCTTCCTCATCCTCCCTTCCTCTCTCCACTGCCCTCCAGCTGCCACTGCAGCACCATGTGGAATGAACGGAAGTGTGCTAAGCAGGTGTTTATATAGCCCTAAGAGTGTTATCACAACTATCCTGCTACAAAACATTGATATCTCAAATCCTGTAAGCTACCCGATTTGTTAGCGGTTTGTTTATCCCATGAGCTTCCTTCTCACTCACTTCATTTTGCGGACGGACACACATACATACACACACACACTCACACACACACACATACAGATACACAAACCGACACACAAAGTTAGCGCTTTATAAATAGAAGGATTGTTCATTGTGATGCATTAGCCCCCCCTTCTCAGACTCGTAACGAGGATGCAGGATGAGCATTCGGGCTTGTCAATTGCGTATGTTGTGCGGGCACGTCAAGGCATTCGTCTCCAATCAGATCGTAGTGGGCATAGTCGTATGCAATTTGACCCATTACAGTGACCTTCTGGAGCTTAGCCACGTACGATCTTAGTGTGGTTTTACCCGGAGGTGATACCAGTCGCCCTTGGAGCGATGAAAGACTTTGCTGACTTGATAGCGCACGAGTCCGAATTTGATGCCGGGACCATCTGCCTTGTGAGCTACGCCACTTGCCACTGCACCATTTCCGTCCACAAATCATGAAGCGCAATTTGCGGGTGGATGTAGCAAAGAAAATGTCATTTTTCCCATACACACTATGACGACGAGGTCCGCTTGCCTTTCTAGAGCTTTTTCAGCCACAAAAGTCGCGATATGTTGCCAACTAGTAGGCCAACAAATCTAATCTAACCAGAAAGAAAAAACACTATAGTCAGTCGATCTGCTTGTTGTACATCATACCGTCGTTCAGCGGCGACACATTCGGTTCATTCATCGATTTGGGCCTTGTTCTTTAATCCTCTACCCTAGTGTCCTTTTCGAGTGTTCACGCCTTTCACGTGCTGATGATGAAAAACTGCTAATTTATGAATGACAGTCTTGGAACTCCTACTTGAGCACTTTTCGTAATACGAAATGTTCTCAATATTATTAGCCTACATCTTACAACGTAAGGGTTCTAGGGTTGCCTATGGCCATTCAAGAAGAGATGTATACAGGGGGGTCAAAAAACGCGATATTTCACCCTTCATTTCAAACAGCATCGTACCACTGGGTTAAATTCAAGTACACTTCTCAGAATAATCTTTAACCCATTCGCGACAATGTCAGCCACCGGTGGCTGACGCGAAGATGTCCACTTCGGACCATGTCAGCCACCGGTGGCTGACGGGCTTTAAATGGAATTTTTGAAAACAAAAGGAGGTCTTGGGGAGATTTTCTTTGCTGTGAAGAATCTTCATACCCTCATCTATCTAGGCCACCCCTGGGCAAAGGAAATCTCTATCCACTAGAATTTTATTGAAGAAAAAATAACCTGACTTCCGAAAAAGTTGAAAATTTTTTTCCGCTGAAACTTTTCCCATGGGGGTTTTCGAGGGTCCTGATCTCAAATATGATATCCATTTTTGGCGCTGGCGCCAAATTGGCGCCATTTGGCGCCAAGGGTGTCTTCACCAAATTCGCTGTAAACTTGCGTATGGGGGTTATTTGAGGCCCTGATTACGAATATGACATTCGTTTTTAGCGCTGGCGCCAAATTGGCGCCAGTTGGCGCCAAGGGTGTATTCACCAAATTCGCTGTAAACATGCGTATGGGGGTTATTTGAGGCCTTGATTACGAATATGACATTCGTTTTAATCGTTAGCGCTATTTAACACCTGTTTCCTGCTCGCCTGCACCTTCTCACTATTGGATCCAATCAGGACTAACAAGGGGGGTCGTTCAGGATGTGGAAAGCTTTTTCGAAACGGTTTTCTGTATGTTATGGGAGCTCATGCGTAGACTACGAAACCGAGGTCTATTTTCGCTGAGCAGCCCCGCGAAGGCCAAAAAAGGTGAGGAAATGGTCCAAGGTTCAATCCCTCATAATGACAAAATTTTTGCATTTAGGTTGGAGCTTCCCAATTTGCTCTAAAAACACCAGGAATAGATATAATGTTCATTATAAAGACCATCAGTAACTAGTGCTTTCAGATTTTCACCATAATGTGGCGGAAAAAAGTTGTTACGCCAGAGGGGCGCCAAATGGCGCCGTAGCGCAAATTGGCGTAGCAAGTGGCGTAAATTTCGGCATTTAAAAAAATGAATCTCATATTCGTAATCTCTCAAATAACCCTAACCCTATATACAAGTTTACATCGAATTTGACGAAATTCAGTCATGGCGCCAAAATGAATCCATAATCGTGATCAGGACCCTTGATAACCTCTATGGGAGAAGTTTCAGCGTGAACTACGGATGATATATAGAAAAAACTAAAAAAATACAAGATGGATTTCCCCTGGGACAATGTCAGCCACCGGTGGCTGACATTGCGCAATCGCCTCTGCCGGCGCTGGTCCGAACGGGCAGTCTTCGAAAATCCCGCCCGGTCGCGAGTGGGTTAAAAATCCCATTCGTAATAAACTTCGCTATAGCAACATTTATACGAAGGTATATCATCAAAAATTGGCGCTATAGAAAATATGAGCACGGTTGAGCTGAACATGGTCTGCGAAAGGGGGGGGGGGGGGGATGGAGGGGTCTTGCTAATTCAGAGCTACTGTTTCAGGAAAGCAACGTATCAGTGAACCGATGAAAGAAATTTCATGCCTGCTTCAGTCTGGAAACGATTACGGTAGGCCTTCTTGAACTGAACGGTGATGGAAAGATGACGTCATTTTTTGAGGACGGTGAGGGCAGTTGGAGTGGAGCCTCGTTCTACATAATGGGTGGCTTTAGGGGATATTTTTCCATAAAACTTTCATGAACAGCGGCACTCTGTGCGACAAAAAGTTATATGATGTGTGTCGTGGGCAGAGTGTCTTTTTTTGCTACCTCTGTACATCTAGAAGCGCCTCACACGCTGATATCAAATCTATCTTCCAAATCTGAACGATTCTACCAACGAGTGATGATGTCGTATAGCTCAGCTGAGGTGGTCTGGGCTCCCAAGCAGGAGCTCGCGGGATTGGTTTTTCAAACCCGCAAAGAAACCGTTCCCATCGAGCTCTTGCAAGAGGGCCCAGCCAGAGCTGAGCTATTCGACTGCATAATCACTAATGAAGAATGCCACTGATCAATCCCGTCATGGAATGCGGCACTTCCATTTGTACATTCGTATTGAATGCGATGTGGTCTATACAATGATTTGCGGGGCCAGACAATGTACGACAATGTTTTTTATCCTCCCAGACAAGTCTGGTACCAATTTCACCGACCCCGGGAGGAATGATGAAGGCTTGATTGGCTCGGACGGAGCACGACCCAGGATTCAATCCCCGGAGCGCGCGTGTAGTAAGCGTGCCGCTTGCCACTACACTACTTCCGCCCATTTTAGCGAACGAATTAGGAAGCAGAATTGTGATCAACGCTCGAAAGCGCATCAAGGGGAACATTTCATATTAGGGGCATAAAGGCTGAACCCTTCTTCTGAGGAATGGAAGGATAGCCAAACATTGTGAATAGATTGCCTGACTTCAGCACCTTTCCATGATTTAGTAATTCTGAGCAGATCGCTTCTGGGCGGCCCTTGTACAGGTCCTCCACCCATGCAGGCTTGGCTGACGGACTTCTTTCTACAAGCCAAATGCAGAACCACGCTCCAAATGAAGCTCATTTCAGATGGCGATTATCAGAAAGGTTCTGATTTGAGGGAGCTGCTCATTTTTCTTCCAAAGATGCCGCATAAGAATTACAAATGCTAGCTGAGAACTGTTTTAAGTGATTTGTATTGAGGAAAATACCGTGAATATTCATGCAACAATGACTGTAGCACGAGTGCATGGCGCACTCCATAGTTTCGTATGTTTGTCCACCAATTAAGTGAGCCCAAAGTGATGATATGTAATTTAGATTTGAACTGCAACGTGTACCAAGACATGTGATATTTGACATCTAATTGGAAACCATCAGTTGGACGAAAATTTCGCTTCGGTCACCTTCAAATGAGTCAGAGATGTCTCTGACAGACTTGCGTGGCTGCAGAGCGGATCTCAACGGCTCCTGCTGCCAGCAGCTGTTAAGCGTTGCTCGCGTCATCAATAGTCATCTGTGGTATGAGTACAAGAAATCGGAGGTAATTTGCAATACGTTTTTTCACTGTAATTCAGGAAATTAGTTTCTAGGAAATAAATCAGACATTGCCTAGCACACATTAGTCGAGATTCATTAGAATAACGACGTCACCTAAATCTCACTTATAGGCCATCAAGCAGTGCATAGCGTAGTGAGCAGTGGGCATGGTAATTGGGAGCTTTTATACTTGTTGATGACAGAACTAGCGGAGGATGGTGGTGCGTGATTTTGCAAAGGAATCCAGATGCAGACGCTCTAGAATCCGAATTTGGATCCCCTTGGCGACTTTGAATGCGGGGTCCAATTGTCCAGGGATCCAAGAAGGAAGCCTCGAGAAAGCGTGTGAAGCTAATGAATGTTGCGGACTGTCAAATGTGTGAACGAGTATGGGTGAAGGCGTGTGTGTGAAGCGCGAGTATGCATCACTAAGATAACATAGTCCCGCACCCCCAGGCGACGTAAGCAAACCAGCCCTTTTGGCGCTTCGGCTGGGACCGTATGCTGAATGTTGGGGAGGGGATGGAGTCCCCGACGGTGGACGGACCACTTCAACTCGGTCCTTAGAACCGCCACAATTTGGTGCTTACCTCAGAACTAAGCCTTAAAGAGAGGACGGGTCCGTCCCCTCTCCAAGGCTTAGTCCTGGGGTGAGCAAACCAGCCCTTCTGGCGGAGCTGCTGGACCAGCTGCACCACTTGCGTCAGTACTCTCCTATCGTACCAACCGAGTTGAAGTAAACCGTCGACCGTTGGGGACCCCATCCCCTCCCCAACATTCAGCATACGGTCCCAGCCGAAACGCCAAAAGGGCTGGTTTGCTTACCTCCAAGGCAATTGAAAACTTTAACGCAGTCCCCATGGAAGTAGCAACATCGAGGGGTGTAGTAAGTCACAAGTAGCGCAGGTCAGCAAAAGGTGCGAGTCCACTTGTAATGGCTGAAGTGTTTGTGAATATGACCAGTAGTAGCGAACCTTAACTTCACTTCGAGCCTCCGTGAGATTTCAACGATGACCACCAGGGGTTCAGGCCTTGCTTTCTGCTCAGTCTTCTGAGTGTTCTTGATTCTGAAAGCCACAACGATATCACACTTCTTGATGTCGCTTCCTACGCAGGGCCGACCTCAATAAAGTAACCCACACAACAGAGGGCGGAAGTGGTGTAGTGACAAGTGGCGCGCTTACCACGCGAGCGGTCCGGGATCAAATCCTGGGTCGTGAGTCGCCCGGGCCAACCAAGCCTTCCATCCCTCCGGGGTCGGTTAATTGGTACCAGACTTGTCTGGGAGGATAAAAAAAACACTGACTTGAACATCGGCTGGCCCCCGCAAGTCATTGTATAGGCCACATCGCATTCAAATGCCACTGCGAATGTACAAATGGAAGTAGAATGCGTGCCGCATCCCAAAAAGGGATTGATCAACGGCAAATGCTTTATGCTTTTACTTATTTTTACCCACACACAAAGTCATGCAGTCACCGTTCATACCGTTAGGGATGCACGGGCGGTGGCGGGTAAGGCAAGTGCGTCGTACAGCGATTGCTGCTTCAAATTTGTGGGTGGACGCCGACACTAAGGGCTAATATTCGAGACTACACTGTGAGCACATTCGGTCCACATACAGGGATTCCGTCAATCATGAAAGCTGGGCAGAAGGTTAGCAGGGATTTTTTCCTTTGTGGGTGCGCTTTGAAGTGTGCTACCTTATGAGCCATCTCCAATGACTCCGTTCTTTCCCAGTCGCTCGGTTAGACCATTCCTGCCGCCCTGAACACGTTCTCTTAGTGATAGCGTTTTTGGTCTTCTGGGATGTACCGAATGGAAATGGGCTGGGCTAAGAATTTCTCCTTACCGGGTCTCGATACTTTAATTGGTACGGTTAAATCTGAGCTTAAGCTAGACCTGCACATCCAGGAGGAGGACCCAGTACTTCAGGTCTCCCTTGTGAATTTGATATGGCAGCTTGGCTGTCACGTAGTTGAAACGTGTGTCCATTTCCCTCTCTGATGAGCGACGACAAACAAGTTTTTAAGACTCTGTCAAAAGTGTTACAAAGCTGTGCGGTCGAGGGGAGAGAACTGGCGGAAATAGATGTGGTGATGACAAACGGCCGGTAGGACATGACGAATCACTGCGTGCGAAGTGAGAGACACGCCAACAGTTCTGGTATCTTCCGCGAGGCGCAACATTTCGGTTATAGCCGTTTGGACACAGCGAGCACCCGAAGTAAAGCGTGAATTATAATGTTCTGCTGTAGTCACGTACAATGCGCGACGCATTGACGCGCTGAAGTGCGTGCTCGCCTCCCACTATTCGTTTTCTCTGCGCTCTCTCAAAGGGGAGAGAATATGTCGAGAGCCAAACCTCTCCCGTTCGACGGTGTTTTTTGAGGGGAAGAGGGGTCGAGGAGGAAGGGTTTTCGAGTATGAAAATCTCATGAAGGGAGGTGGTCCAGTGAAAATTTATCAAAAAGTCCAATCTGTAGGTTGACCTTGCAGCAGAGGGTTACTAGGCCTCATTGTTAGCAGAAACTAATTAGCATTGTCACTGCAGAAATCGCCGCTCGAGGGATCTCGCAATGTGCGGTGACTACGGTAAGGAACATCAGTTGATTCCACGCTTCCTTCGGTGTGCTTCACCGTGTCTAGACGCTTCGCCCAACATTTCGAGTCTGGACCGTGGCGCGTCTGTTGCCCCGCGTGCTTCGTGACCCTCGTCACTCGTGGTCGTACTGATGGTCACGTCGAAGAGTTTATTGAAGAGGATAAACAGCGAAGCCTAGACGCCTATCCAACTAGGATGACTGCCCATAATAAACTATGAGATGCGCGTTCAAAGGCTGTCGTCAATGTGCGCTGAAGTTTAGAGTCTTTGGCCGTAATCGGGCAAGAGCAATAGTATTTACAAGAAATAGGCAACTTCGCAAACATCTGTTCAAACCTCCAACGAACCAACTAAACATGAAAAACCAGTCTTGGCAACGAACCAACCTCGAGATATGAAAGTTATCCAGCCTAGAGGCCTCGCATTTTGCTTGGTTGCTTTACCAATCAGGAATGTTCTGATGAAGGCAATCTCTCCTCCTTTCTATAGCCATGAAATTTTACTTTCAGCAAAACCTTGCTGGTGCTGACATTTACACCACAGTGATCCTCGGAGTGTTTGCCTCCATTATAACACTGCTAATGGTCCGTTCAATAAAATCGAAAGAGTCGCTCGAATGAAATGCAGGTACAGGTGTGTGTTATTACTGACTTCACCGCCCGTGTTCATGATTAAAGGCAAAGTTCGGGCTCAGACCCAACCTAATAAGAGCCCTTAAAGTGGCTAGAAGTGCATGGGACGCAACTGCAGGCGACTCGCCAAAATCCCGCATCGAAATGCGTCACTAAGGCGCTAGGGGCCAAGGACTTTGACACGCTCCACCTGTTGCGACACGCTCCGCCCACCGCTCGATATTTTGTCTGCGTCGCAATGCTGATCTGCTATGCTCTCTCTTCTCGGATTTCTCTACCGCTCTCCGCGCTCACATTATCTCTCATCCTGTTGCCTCCTTTTAAACAAGCACGCCAACACAAGGCATTTGGTCATTTTCGCGCCATATAGCGGCCACTACAGAGGCCTATCTGGGCCTTCAAATGCGCTTCCAAATATTTCAAGCTTGATCGAAATATGAGATTGGATTTTCAGTGTGCGTACACTTCTGTCATCGATGCAAATGCGAATCGAGCATGATGAAACGTTAAGGCACAGGAAGTCGATGAGGTGACGTCAGTTCAAGACCATAAGAAAGGTTTCTAATGAACTCACGTACGGCTGCTTCATATATTTCCTTCAGGGAAGCAAAACGAAAAGCACAAATTTTGTTGGCAGATCTCAAATCCAAGAGCCTTGCTAGAGTCGTTAGCCGGAGAGCGAAAAGTGCAAGTTTTTTCAGTGAGTCATTTCCACGGATTCCCTCTTCCACACATGTCTAAATCCTAATGAATCTTCTGTCATCGATAGGAATTTGTGTTTACTTTTACTACATACTTTATACGAAGTTATACGAACATTTTCAAGGGTACAAAAAGAAAACGGAATGAACCGGACTGCAAAGTTCGTAATAAGTTTGATTCCTAAATACACGAAAAGGCAGCAAAGTTATGCGTTCGTCTAGCCAACACTACAAAAATTATGGAACATTCTTCGAATTTTTGAGTAGAAAAAGATCAAAATTCTCCATATTATTACGATCTATCTATTAGGTTGAGAAGAAAGTCCTGCAACACTTTTTCAAATTTTTGATTTTAATTTTATCTTTTTTGTTTACAACTTCCTGACCGGATCGTATATCTACCATGAGTGTCCACCAATTGTCTTCAACGCTCAGAAAATTTCTTGATGCTCCTTTCGCCAAAACCAGTGAAGTTGTGGGTCCGAGAAAGGAGGTGACCTCACTTTCGAGTTGGAGTTGATCGTCTGATTATTTCGTTATAAAGATGATGATTAAAGGTCCAGGATAGGTAGCACTTCATTTACAGCTCGACCAGGGGATTACGCTAAGAGAGGAAAGAAATCTTGCCGCAACTCCAGAAATTTCTTACCGGGGCTCATTTCGGATCATGGTGATTCGCAATGTCATGAAAGAAATGAATATTGTCGCGGTACGAGGGCTCTTGACGAGCTACCTCGGCCAGCTTCTGGTACTTCCACAACCTAGGCCACTGCCTACACAATGGTGCCCATAACGAAGGGTATGTAGTGGAGCTTCTGTAAGAGCCCTACCTGTAATGGAGTGTGAGGGATGCTGCTGGCTTATTATAAAAATATCAAAAGATCGGAAGCGCTGGTAAAGGTGAAACACGCTGTAGCGCTGAACGGCATGCCTATAGAAGCTATTGCAGATAGTGTCAGTCGTTGACACGAATCCATGGTTTTGTAGACATTTGTACTAGACAGTGACTCGGAGTACGGATTTGCTAGTGGTCGAGATTTTTTGAATTTTCTTGGATAACTACTGACTGCAGAACTTATATCCACCTCGTGGATTGAAGCCTTGAGAATGCTCTATCATTTGGTAGTCATAAATGTTACCTATGAATTTTTCAGAAAAAAAGAAAATTTTTGGAAAGAGTGTTGCAGAACTTTCTTCCAACCTAATAATACAACACATCTTTTTCCAACTACGCAACATTCGCTACTAGAATTTCTTATGCCAATATCTGATGACACACTGATGTCTTCAGGCTCATCATCACGATCTAGAGAGGCATCAGTGTGCAGTGTTCCAGAAGGTAGTGCTGCCCGTGATAGAATGCCGCTGAGAACTCGTTCGTATAACGGAGTCCTGCCATCGATAGTCGTTCACGATGAGGTGGTTGTCAGCCATTCACCGCCAACGAGCCGCGCCGGATCAGTAGAGTAGAGGATAAGCTACTAATCTAAACGGAACATTCTAAGCACAATCATGGCATTTTCAGCATCTTCAGCAGTGTTGTAGCGCATGCGCCAAAGTGTTACTCCGAATTGACCATGACACTATGTTTCGATTCCCTGAACAGACTGCAGATGTTGTCTAGACATTTAAAGCTTGCTGTTGATGTGTAAAGGCACATTCCACGTTGAATAGGTGTGGGTGCTGCTTCCACAAAAGCGTAGGTACTTGTGAAATCCAGCCCGCTAGCAGTGAAAAGGAGCTCAAAACTGCCAAAAACCCCCAAATGCGCTATTCGCGTCGGTCTGCGCCCCTTCAGGGTGTTTTGATGCGACTCCTCCACCACCACTATCAACCTTAGGGAGAGCCCTTGATAAGCCATCCTATCCACCATCAATGGCTGTTATCCACGAGTAGTTTTTTTAGACGGAGTTGACCAAGTCCGCCCACTTTTCCACCAAAATAGTCGTGGATGGGCGAGGGGGATAAACTGGTATCATGAAGCGACAAAAGCACTAATTTTGTTTTCGCCAAACTCTTCGGAAAACCCGTCAGATGCACCCTCTTTTTTATCCCACAGTTATTTACCACTTTCACCAGACTTAGTACGGTGCTACCACTGTAAGTGCATAGCCCCTCCCAAATTGCAAAGACGACACCCTCGAATAGGCCGAACGGACGATTTCGCCCTGGGCAAACAAGCAATGGGGTGCAAGGCAAAAAACTTCGCCCTTCACCATGCAGAGCGTAGGTGAAATTTTGAGGATCTCTAGCAGTGTCTTTTTGATTGTTCTGATGAACCAATCGATCAAATTTTGTACTATAGGAAGCTCAGTATAAGTATGAACCTGCTTCAGGGCTGGGTATGTGTCTCGGACTATAACCTTCTTTGCTCCAATGTTGTTTTCTATTTACCTATGGATTGCTTGTTGTCACAGTATGTTCTCCTGTTTTCCTGCTACCGTGCGTTTGAAGCTCAAACCCTAGTGAAAGGCGTAGCTGATGAAGTGCACAGTTGAAAAAACTGCAACATTTGTGTTAGAATCCGATATCATGTGAATTGACCAGCATTTTTAAGCCAATGCTCGATTTTTTGACTTTTCCTCCTCTCTTTCAGGACCATATAAGTTGCATATAATTTGCGAAGGGTTTTATTTACTCCTAAAGTAATGAATAATAGGAGTAATTATTACCACGGTTGAATAAGAACCCATATGTAACTAATCCAAAAATCATCTTCCATTGTCATTTCATTTTTAGATTAATTGTATTCATGCTTCGGTTGTGCCAGAGATGACCATATCTTATAGTCTTGCGCTTATGCCATCGTGGTGATACATAGTAAATAATTGTTGAGATTTATCATGTTCTGTTTCATGAATGAACATCTTGCGCGCTATTTTCTTCATTGCTGTATTTATACTGTACTTTGTATTTTGTTCATACTTGCGTGTATGCTTTTGCACGAGAGTGTGAAGCAAGACCATACCTGCGGGTTGTAGAAATAACGACAAGGAGAAACGTATTCAATCAGCTGAGAGTTGAGATGATGAAAATGCCGAGTTCAGCACTTGAAGCAACAACTCCTGATCGAAATCGCGAGGTAGAAGCAGTCGAATGAAATAGTGGATGCCGAGTAAGCGCAAATGGAAAAAAAGCAAAGAAAACCGCCAATCAGGCCTCAAATAAAGGTTCCCTCGGTTCCTCTTGAAATGAAAAAAGGGATGGGCCGGACGAGCTGTCCGAACTAGCTTGCTTCGCCGGCATTTATTGCTGGCTCGTGCCAGCAAGAAATGCGGCTGCAATCGCATATGCACCAATACAAACAGAGACATATGCATCAGTACAAACAAAGAAATACAATAATTCAAATGAGTTAAGCAAGTAAAACCAATAAAAGAGGCAGCATTAATTTCGAAACGCGGGACAGTTTACACGCAATCGCGCAAGGACCCGCAGCCAAGCACGCGATCTCCACGGCTGGCAAGTGGGCGTTACTGCAGATGCAGCGGTAACGCCCACTTGCCGAAGCGTTCACGTCCCTTCCAGCAGCTTTCCAACAAGAGTTTTCTGTACACCGACACTTCTAATGTTCTTGACAAGGTCTAGCTCATCGTTCCACACCAATTAGTGTCGAAGGTGAAAACCCCGCTCCTGTTCCTTTGAGCTGCTCTAGAAACTCAAAGGTCGAACTTGCACCTTATCTTGGACAGCGAATCCGCACCATAAGCCTCGCTGATAAATAAGTGTCGTGATACCAATCGATCAATCTGAACCCGATTGATAAGAAACCACCTATCATTCGATTCACCCGTCTCCGAGTCTAATAAGCCGAAAATTTGCAAAGAATGGAACATTCGTCAGCCTCCTCCATTAAGTACCTTACGGCTTTTTTTCTTGCCTGCTAAAAATACATACGACTGTCATCTATCGCATCATTTGCCGTGAAATTGTCCTACGTTGTACTCATATGATGTGCTGTAATGCGAGCCGTCACCTGTGGCAAGCATTCCAGAGTGTCTCGTTCGAGAAGGCCTTCATTAGGTTGTTTGTCAAGTATCTATAATCCTTTCATTTTTTCATAACCTTAGTAACCTGCCATTACC